>JAZEWT010000014.1:2049133-2062945 GCA_036362905.1 Mordacia mordax
TCCTGTCTCTATCACTGGCTCCTGTCTCTAACACTGACTCCTATTAAAACACCGGCTCCTGCCTCTAACACTGGCTCCTGCCTCTAACACTGGCTCTTGTTAAAACACCAGCTCTTGCCTCTAACACTGGCTCCTGCCTCTAACACTGGCTCCTATCTATAACTGGTTTCTACCTCTAACACTGATTCCTACCTCTAACACTGGTTCCTATCTCTAACACTGACTCGTATCTCTAACACTAAATAGAGAGTTGTTTATTATTACAGCAGAAATGACTCAGCGAGCTTGCAGGCTCGGGATGTGAGATGCTTGCGACACGTTTGTTCTTGAGATTCTTGACAGAGCACTGGGCCTCACGACGTTAGCCTGGGCGCTCAGTGACATTTCCCGTCACAGATGTCCCCCCATTGCCGCTTACAGCAACTTGGGCAGTTCGGTGGTGCGGAGCGGTGGCGCAGCGGTTAGCGCAGCGCTGGGCTACAAACCCGGCGAGCCGAGTTCGAATCCCGCTCACGGTGAACACCAGTGACCATTTTCTGAACCGGTCCTGGGCCTCCCCTAAGTCTACTCAGCCTCAAATGAGTACCTAATGCAGTGTGTAATCATTGCCACGAGGGAGACAAAAGCGGCCAAGCGTGGTGCTGGTCACTCACCCCCTTGTGTGCCGTGTTGACCTTCATAGATGCTTCCTGAGGGCACTTGACCCTAAAGTCTGTCAATGTGTGCGTCGGTGTGTGTCAGTGTGTGTGTGTGAAACGTTCTTTGAGCGACGACAGCGCGACAACCGCTTGGTCGATGGCTCTCACATTTAAACTCGGTCACATTGTCGAGAATAAAATTCTCTTCTGAAACAGTATCCGATGAGACGTGGGAAACAACCAGCTGATACACATTTATTTATTTTTTATCACACAGTTAGTTTGACTTTAGTTTGATTTGCACTGGATTTCATTTTCTGAGTCTGAATTCAAATCCCCGAAGACGTTCCACAATGTTTTGAAGGCGACAACGTTTCTTGGTGACCAGCTGGGGATTTTTCTGTGCTTCCTTGCACGCTGTCATATTTGACGCGAAAATGCACGAGTCCAGATATAATGGGGGCGTGTGTGTGTGTGTGTGTCTACACTTGGGGTGGTTGTGGAGACAGTGGAGAAATTTCCATACCTAAGCAGTGTGCTTATGGCCAGTTCGGGTTTGACAGCGGAGGTCTCGCTCCGAATCAGTCGGGCAGCATTCTCGTTTCATCGGCTACGTGACGCTGTGTGGAAGCTGCCTGGCCCTGTCGCTCAACACGAAGCTTCGGGTCTTCTCAGCTGCAGTCATGCCCTCTCTTCTCTATGATTGCGAAACGTGGATCCCCCTGGCGGAACATCTGCGCCGTCTAGAAACTTTCCGGCTTGTCTGCCTACAATCCATCCTGGGTTAAACCAGGTTGGATTGTGTGAGGAGCTTACAAATTCTCGATAGATCTGAACAAAGTCCTATTGGTTAGCTCCTCCGGCAGGAGAGACTGCGACGGCTGGGTCATGTAACCCGCATGCCCAGCCACCGCATGCCCAAGCAGTTGCTGTTTGTCTGGATAGAGGGGGGCTAAACGGGCACGGCACGGGCTAGAGAAGAGATGGACTGATGTGGCACAGGAGGACCTGGAGCTGAGAGGATTTGCTGAAGACTGGTACCAGCGGTGTCAAGATCGACCTCTGTGGAGGAGGATCGTGAAGGACGCTACGGGGCAGTTTGAGGCAGTCGCCCTCCAACAACAGCAGAGGGCGGAGGAGCGACGCTCACAACAGCGAGCGGAGCGTCGGGCGTCTAAAACGCAGCAAATATGCACAGTATGGACCGTAGGTGGTGCATCTGCCAGTCATCTCAGTCAGGCAGCCCATAACACCTGGGTCTGACCCGTAACCTCCTGTCGGCGAGCCTTCGACGCTTCACGTGGCCTCAAGGTGCACATGTCCTGACACAAACGCCGTGGTGACGTCACCGCCACTTAGTGGCGAATGGCGGTTGTTGTTGTTGTGTCTGCACTGATGGTGCCGGCTTCGAATTCTTTATTCGCTCCAATGTAATCTGCAAACAGCAAGCCTCTCACGTCTCGCCGTGCAGCCATCCCACTGTAGATGCGCACCGCATCTCTCGCTCTGTGCCGGAGGAGTGGCTGTGCTTGAGTGCCTGGTTCTGTCTATGTGCACGCTTGCAATCTGCGTGCGTGTCTGTATCTGCGCGCGCGCGCGCGCGTGTGTGTTTGGTGAGCGCGCTGGCATACAATCCTGGTGGCCCGAGTTCGAATCCCGCTCATGGCTAACACAAGTGACGATATTCTGAATCGGTCCTGGGTTTCCCCTAGGTCCACTCAACCTCAGACGAGTAACCAACGCGGTATGTAAACATTTCCACGAGGGTGACAAAGGCGGCCGCGCGTGGTGTAGCCCATTCACCCCCTCGTGTGTCGTGTCAACCTTCACAGGTGCTACTCGCTAACGGCACTTGACCCTACAGTCCGTTAAGACTATATGGGGGATCCTTTGTCTTGTATTAGGATGCTTCAGTATGTCTTTGCGTGTTTACGGCTGCCCAGATATAATGAAGAGAGAGGGACCGGAGCCGAGCGTGAGAAATAATAACACTGCGGAGAGGACGGTCCTTTGTTTAACCGCGTGGCAGCGCGTTCAGTCACTGCCTCTCCAGCATTGAGCCTCTCTCTGTGGACGGAGACGCAAGGCAGTCACTGTGTTCGAGTTCAATTCCAGTTCACTTGCTGCTGACGGCTAGCGAGTGTGTGTGTGAGTGTGCGCGTGTGTGAACGTGAGTAGTGTGTGTGTGTGTGTGTTACTCCCACAAAAGACAAAGACCCCCCGTGTAGCATTAACTGACTTTCGGGTAAGGTTATGTTAGCGAGTACCTGCGGAGGCTAGTACGGCACCACACGGGGTGGGTGACCAGCACCACGCCCGTCGTCTTTGTATCTCTAGTGGCGATGTTTACATACCGCATCAGGTACTCATTTGAAATGGAGTCCACCTAGGGGCGGCCCACGACCGGTTTAGAAAATGTTAACTGATGTTGGTCATGAGAGGGAATCGAACGCGGGTTGGCGGGTTTATAGCCTAGCGCGCAAACTGCTGCGCCACCGCTCCTCCAGTAGGGAACACAGGTAGCACGTGTGGTGCCTCGACCAGATATCTCGGTCAGCTCCGTCACCTCAGTCAATCAGCCCACGGTACCTGGGTCTGTCCCGTGACATCCTGTCAGCCAATCTTCGACACTTCGCGTCGCCTAAATATGCACCTGGCCTGCACAGGAGCCGTGGGGACGTGAACGCCACTTAGTATCGAACGGCGGTTGTTGTTGTTTAGTGTTGTTGTTGTTGATGATGGTCAGCCATTTGTCAGGTTTAAGTCCGTGCTCTAAATCAGTGTTTGGGGGGGGGGTCATGATGGAATTATGCCTGGGGTCCCAAAATTACTAAGACCGCCCTTGAGCACAACGCATGTTCGGCGTTTTTCTTGCGGACCGTTTATAACACCCGTCCGTTATTCCTCACGATAAATAGACAACTTCTCGGGGAACGAACAACAGAGCACTGTGGCAGCTCGCGTTACAGAAACGGAGGAGGTCGATGGAGTTAATCTGCAACGATTTTCAATAAATAAAGAAACACGCGCAGCTTGTAAACAATCCAGGCTGCTCTGCTCAAGGGAACTCCGCTTGCGTAAATATTTACAAACGATAAATAATCAATGACTGCTCGTTCCCCACCATCATCCTGCTCCTGCCGTTTCTGATATATCTGTGCTCGCGCTAACGAGGCCCCACTTGGCAAGAACCGCTTCACCCGTCTCTAACAAAATGCGTCCCGAGAACGGGTACGGCTCACAAACACACGCACGCGGAAATGAATAATATTCTAATTGTACAATTTGTAAACGCGTGGCGCAAGTATTCACGCCTGGTCATGGAGGAGATACAGACACCGGAGGCTTTGTGAGAAAACCGCGGAGAGGCGGGGGGAGGCAGCCACCCAGTCAGCCGGCGCAAGCATTTGCCAGACACTGCGGCCTGCATACCTGCTGCTATAGGCTAATTAATTAATGAGTATTTTTTAATATTATTATTCGTGGGTGGAAGCCAGAGAAGCCGGAGGAAGCCCACAATGGGATGGGGAGTGGGGGGGGGCACAAACTCCGTACAGAAAAGTGCCCAAAGTGAGAATCGAACTGTCCCGGGAAGGCGTTTCTGTGCGGAGGTACGGATCTTACCGCTGCATCGTCTTCCTGTCAGGAGATTTCTTCACCTCGGAAAGCCTCGCTGTGGTGCAGGAAGATCTTGTCGAATTTACACAGCAGGGGGTCCTAATTGCTAAGTTCAGGACAGGGTCGTGGGGGGGGGTCAGCGCCTATCCCGCCAGACACAGGACATAAGGCGGGGCTATACCCAGGATGTGATGCCAGTACATCACAAGGCACACTTTATTGGGCTAGTTTACTCAATTGGCCAAATAACCTAGGCAGCAGGATAACTTTGGAAGGTGGGAGTAAACCGAAGTACCCAGCGGGTCCTTCTTGCTGTGAGGCAGCAGCGCAACTCAATGCGCCATTGCACCGCTATAACTGCTAAATATGATTCGAAATGTATGGTCTATATATAAAACGGAGCAAGTGTTTTAATGTCTGTACCGATGTAGGTTTTTATGTATATACTGATGATTTTGTCATCTGCTTTATGTATATCCGCACTGGTGATACCGGTTGTTAAACCTTGATCCTTCACACGTGAAAATGTAACCTGCACAAGAGCAAGACTTGACTTCCTACATATTGATGAAAACTGTTCTCAAACCTCAGAGAACACGCAGTGATATTCCCCACAAGGACATCAGAAAAAAATCCAGCTGACAGCAGTTATGTTAGCAGCAATCATCATCAACAAGGGATGTCAGATTTAGGTGTTTCACGTTTTGAAAACAATGAACCATACCACTAGTAATGTTAATGCACACGCAGTAATAACCAGGGCGGCCCGGACGAGTCGAACCGTGAATTTTTGTGATCAGCTACAGGCACTAGGCCGCGTTACCACGCAGAAGAATCTGTGTTTTGCTGAGCGTAACCTCTGCTCTGCTGCTAATTACCCCAAACTACACTCTGCAAATTCCCTTTGTTAAACTCCCTCCGTCGACTCCTCCAGTGATGTTTAATTTGCCTGTTATTATAATTATAGCACCCTCAGCAAATACGATGATGTGCTAAACACTTTCCTCTACTTACCTTTAATTATTCATGTCTATATTTCTCCGCTCTGATTTCCTTTTAAATTGCTTGTGTCATGCGAATAGTCTCGTTAACAATTGTATTACGTCCTCGCCTGAATCAACGTCTTATTATTAGAATTTATAAGATTATTTTGATTGTATTAAGAGACGCTTTTATGAATATGTTCTTATTGGTGAAGCAGGTAGAACGATCGCTACGAGAAAGAGAGAACACGAAGCTGCAGTGCGTTTGCTGCACCCAGAGAAAGCGATAACGGCAGTCCACACTGCAGACAGACAACACACAATCGCTTTTTAAAAGACACGCGTGCTGGTGGACGGCGCGGTGCTTGCGCAGTGAGAAGCACTGCTGCCTCAAAACAAGAAGTTTCCGGGTTGGGTTCCCAGCTGAGGTGCCTTTCTGTGTGGAGTTTGCGTATTCTCTCCCCGTGTCCGGGTGGGTTATTCCCTTGTGCTCCGGCTCCCTCCCAATGTATAACGACACACTGCTCCTTAGGTTAATTGACTTGCTGAGACTATTTCTCCCAGTGCCGTGCGATGTACTGGCGTCATATCCTGGGTATAGCTCTGTCTTGTCCCCTCTGTCGGAATAGGCTCTGGCCCCCCACGACCTTGTTAAGGTTTAAGTAAGCCCTGCAGTCTGCCACAAAGGGCAAAGAAACATTCGTGACGCAGCAGATATTCACAAGTAACCAAAAACATGGATCGTAAACAAAAAATGTAAATGAAACTGAATTAAACTTGGGAACCAGATATTAAATTGAGAATAACCAGCTCAAAAACATTAACTACAAAGAATCAAGCGAGGGGGACTGGCAGCTGGGGGCTCGTGAGAGAGAGAGGGCATGATCAGGATCAAGGGTTAGTGCAGACAAGGCATTGACAAAAGACATGTTGTTCAAGCAGTGTTTTTGAATATCGAGGCGATGGTGGTCTGTTCACTGTGCCGGGAATGTCGGTTCCAGTTTGTGGGTAAGAGAGTGGGTGGGTTGGTGAGTGAGTGAGTGCGTGAGCTGCTTGGCGAGGCATTGTCAGTGTCTGGAGTTGATAGCACAGTGGCAAAGTAGTGCAGTCTTGTATCTGATTCTCTGTTGGATCGGTGGTTATTGTGAAGTGCGCATGGAGACAACTAACCTAGGGAGCTAGTATTTGGACTGTGGGAGGAAACCGGGCTATCCAGCGAAATCCCACACTGACATGGGTAGCGCGTGGAAACCTCACACAGTAAGGCGGCACCTGAGTCGGGAATCGAACCCAGCCGTTTTGCTGTGAGGCAGCAGCTCGATGCTACGGCAACATCTTGCGGGCAACTGCAGCCACAACGTTCTTAAGAACACTGGCAGACAAAGCTCTCCCATATAGCCTTAACAGACTGTAGGGTCAAGTGCCGTTAGCGAACACCTATGAGGGTCGACACGGCACACAAGGGGGTGGGTGAGCAGCACCACGCCTGGCCGCCTTTCTTTCCCTCGTGGCAATGTTTACACAACGCACTAATTGATCATTCGACGCTGAGGACGGTTCAGAAATTCGCCACTCGTGTTGACCATGAGCGTGATTCGAACCGGGATCGCTGGGTTCATAGCCCGGCGCGCTAAGCGCTGAGCCTCCGATCCCCACCGAGGCATTGAAGACACAATAACAACATCAGGAGTATGACGAGGGTCAAGGGAGAGTGAGCGAGGAATGAAACTGCCTTTGACATAAATAGCTCAGCACATTCACATTTTCACTGCGTCTGAAGAGAAGGGAGAGAATCGGAGCGACTCCGACACGGCTATCCCGAAAGAGCGGCTTTGGACATAGATGGAAATATAGATCGATGTTTATTATTACAGCAGAAAGCACCCAGTGAGCATGCAAGCTCCGAATGCAGGATTCCTGCGGCGCAATAAATGTTCGAGATGCACCAACGCAACAACGTATGAAACCAAACTCAACACAATCTGATGGTTGCTTCGAAAAGTTGCTCTCTCGCAGTCTGTTAAAGAATGAAACTCCAGCCTTAATCATGAAAATAAAAAGAATCGCGCAAGATTGCACAATTCAACAAACTCGGCACACATTTGTACAGAGATGAAAGCCCAACCAAGAGATGCCTTGACGAAAGAATTAAGGGAGACGAGGCGGTGATTTCCTTTCTGCGGATGCCACGCTCTGGGCGCTCGTCACATCTTCGGTGGCACAAAGTGTCCTCTGCAGTGCATCTCTCTAATGCTCCTCCTAATGGATGTCTTCTTTTTAAACAGCCGAGCTCTGCGTGTTCCGCCTCCAGTGCAGCCTCGCTCGAAGAGAGCTCCGCGTTTGTTCGCGGCGAGCACGAGGGGAAGCGCCGCTGGGTGACAGCAACATGAATCACGTGCGACATTTATGTAGCCGTGCCTTTCAACTCGAGGAGTGGGAGGCAGCCATGTGGTCAGTCGGTGCCAACCAGCCAGACACTGCGCCCCCATATATTATGATTTTATCGGCCGATTCGTTAACGAGTGGTTTGTTTTTTTCCGTGGTAGGAGAAAATCAAAATAATAATTGCACTTCTAGAGCGCTTTTTACCCGAGGGTCACAAAGCGCTGCACAGAGATGTGGAGAGAACGGCACGTCAGCAACAACAGTGACACATGAACGGCAAAACAACAATAATACTATTTTTTGTTCTGTTGTTACAAATTTCAGCTGTGGAGTGAACGGCATAACAACAACAACATCAGAGCAGTTCAATTGAAAGTCAGATAATGGCTATGATTTAGAGAACGACAGAAAATAAGAGATACAAATAATTGTTGAACAAACCAAGGAAGGAATCGGTGTTCCTGAGCAGGCGCAGGTCGGCAGTGAGACATCATACAAGCGCAACAACAGTGAGCCGCATCAACAGTTCTAGCCAGAGGACTTCAAGGCCTGACAGAACAAGTGAGTCTTGAGACGGGATTTGAAGATGCCCAGGGACTCAGCTGACCGAATCTCCAGTGGAAGAGCGTTCCAGAGAGAACCCTGAGGAAACCCAAACAGAAGATTGGGAGAACACACAAAGTCCACACAGAAGTGCGCCCGAGGTGAGAATCGGCTCAGACGCGCGCGTCGAGTGGCGTCGGTGCGGCGCCTGGCTCGGGGCGAGCTGGCGGACCGGCGAGCTGTGGCCCGAGTTCGATCCCCGGTTACGGTTTGAACACCAGCGGGAAGTTCGCTGGGAGCTTTTCCTGGGAATTCCCCTGATTTCAACTTGGCCTTCGAAGTTGCGGTTGCTGCAGCGAGCGAGCGGACAGTTTGCATTGAAGCTGGCAGGAATCGTTGAGCTACGTGGCTCGCTTAAACAGTTGTCCAGCGGGGATGGGTAAGCAAGTTACAACTTTTAGAGGCGTCGGAGGCAATTTAGTCAGAAGGATGATTAACCTAGGCAGCATCTCTTTCATGCGGATACTGAGACACGAGACGCAGATACTGAGACACGAAACGCGGATACTGGGACGTGGATACTGGGACGCGGATACTGGGACGCGGATACTGGGACGCGGATACTGGGACGCGGATACTGGGACGCGGATACTGGGACGCGGATACTGGGACGCGGATACTGAGACGCGGATACTGGGACACGAGACGCGGATACTGGGACACGAGACGCGGATACTGGGACACGAGACGCGGATACTGGGACACGAGACGCGGATACTGGGACGCGGATACTGGGACGCGGATACTGGGACACGGGGCCACGCTCAGTGTGGGTGTCGCTGGTGACGCGTGTTGCTTAAGCAGTTGCTTGAATGTCTAGGTTGTGATGATCTGTCGAGCGTTGTGGGTGAAATGTTGGGTGAGGGGGTGAGTGTGGGTGAGTGGTTTGGTGAGTGGGTGAATGAGTGGCTTGGTGAGTGGGTGAATGAGTGGTTTGGTGAGTGGGTGAGTGAGTGGTTAGGTGAGTGGGTGAATGAGTGGTTAGGTGAGTGGGTGAATGAGTGGTTTGGTGAATGAGTGGTTTGGTGAGTGGGTGAGTGAGTGGTTAGGTGAGTGGGTGAGTGAGTGGTTTGGTGAGTGGGTGAGTGAGTGGTTAGGTGAGTGGGTGAATGAGTGGTTTGGTGAGTGGGTGAGTGAGTGGTTAGGTGAGTGGGTGAATGAGTGGTTTGGTGAGTGAGTGGTTTGGCTAGTGGGTGAGTGAGTGGTTAGGTGAGTGGGTGAGTGAGTGGTTAGGTGAGTGGGTGAGTGATCTCCTGAAGGTGCAGGGAGAGGCTGCTTCAGGGCTTCAGGTTGTGAGTGCGGGAGTGTGAGACGCGCCATTTTGCGTGCTTTGTTATTATGCGAGAGTGCGTCGGAGCGTGGCCGTGAGTGGCGTGAGTAGCTGAGTCAGCTCACTCGGTACTTTCTACTGTAATAATCAAAATAAACATCAATCAGACGGATGCCTCTTACGTGTGACGTGAAATCGCACGGGGAGCGGTAGTGTAGTGGTTAGCGCGCTACACTAGCTTCTAACCCGGCCACCCGAGTTTGACTAAAGGTCTTCTCCCTTTCGCGACGTTTCGCTTCTACCGTTAGAGGCATCATCAGGAGTTCGTCGCGATGGAGAGAGGAGGAACGCTTGACACGACTCTCCCGAAAAGGCATCCCTCGAGAGCAGTTCTAGTCACACATAGCGACAGTCGGTGGCTCGTGCACACGATGGCCCCATCCCGTCGTGATCCGCCAACCCTCACGGGCACTGCCCAGATCAGCAGCGCCACAGCGATGGTGACAGGGTGTTTATCTCCGTGAAAATCTCCTCCTCACGGACGATAGTTTATTATTAATTATTAAATCCAACCAAGTTGTCGAAGTCGCCCGTAGTGACAAGACAAGTGCATTAGCGCACGGGGTGGGGGGTGGTGGAGCGGTAGCCACACTCGCTCCTGTTGGGCTCCCTAGCGGGGCTCCGTGTGAGCGAGTGCTGCTCTGAGCGTGGTTGCTGCGTCGCGGGGAGCGGTCACGCAGTGGTTAACGCGCGCTCCGCTACGAACCCGGCCACCAGAGTTCGATTCCCGCTCACGGCTATCAGCAACAGTGACGATTTTCTGAACCGGTCGTGGGCCCCCTCCCGGTAGACTCGGCGTTAAATGAACACCTGGTGTGGTGTATACATATCGCAACTTGGGAGACGAAGGCGGTCGGGCGTGGTGCTGGCCACCCACCTCCTCATGTACAGTGATGGTCTATAGAGGTGCTCACTAAGAGCACTTGATCCTATATATTGTTTAAGGCTATACGGGGGATTTTTGTCTCTGTGTGTATATTTGAGAGTTAACGCCGCCTGGGTTCGATTCGCGATCACGACCAACAACAGTGGCGAATATGTGAGCCGGTCATAGGGCCTTCTCTAGGTCAACTCAGCCTTGAATGAGTACCTGAGGATACGCAACTCAACGCATTTCTCCTGGATAATATTCTCAGAGTTGGGAACCGTGGTCCAGATATCTTGTGACCACAATTTAATTGACCTCTAATATTTGGTTCTAATTTGCGAATTCATTTCTATTTTAAATAAGCCTTGCATATTTAGTTCAGATTAACAATGTTTGTCATTTTTATATTGTTTACATTACATTACACACCCATTTTGTATGCACAACCATGTCGTTTTAGATAATCACATAGGAGGGGCGGCACGGTGGCCCAGTGGGTAGCGCAGTCGCCTCCTCACAGCAAGAAGGTCCCGGGTTCGATACTCGACTCGGGTGCCTGTGTGGAGTTTGCATGTTCTCTCCCCGTGTTCGCGTGGGTTTTCGCCGGGCACTCCGGTTTCCTCCCACAGCCCCAAAAACATGTTGCTGCATAGGTTAATTGGCTTGCAGAATAAATTGCCCTCAGTGCCCGGTGATGGACTGGTGTCCCATCGTGGGTATTTTCCTGCCTTGCGCTTTGTGTCTGCCGGGATAGGCTCCGGCTCACCATGATCCTGTACAGGGCTAAGTGGGTTCTGACAATGAGATGACATAATTACATGGGAGTCACAAGGCATTTGGACCACCATATACAGGACCAACTTTGCCGGTTTGAAGAAGCCGATTTGTAGCCAATTTATGTTGGATATGTGGATGTTTATTATTATTACAGCAGAAAGTACCCAGTGAGCTTGCAAGCTCTAGATGCGGGCTTCCTGCAACACAACGCTGGCTTCTATCTCTAATGCTGGTTCCTATCTATAACACTGGCTCCTATCTCTAACACTGGCTCCTATCTCTAACACTGTAGCGCCGATGCCTGAGTGTTCAGCAAGGGTCAACTCAGCTGATTGAGAGAGGAGGGATGCGCAGGGATTCCGAGGAGCAGGTGATTGACCCAGACGAGAGGGAAGCAAAGGGTAGCACGCGGCTGCATCAGAGGGGAGTAAATCTGGTTCATAGACACGCAGTGCTGATTTACCATCGCTTTCCTGTGGTGTTGCTCACTCACGCAGTGCTGATTTACCATCGCTTTCCTGTGGTGTTGCTCACTCACGCAGTGCTGATTTACCATCGCTTTCAATGGTGTTGCTCACTCACGCAGTGCTGATTTACCATCGCTTAGCTGTTGTGTTCCTCACTCACACCGTGCTGATGTGCCATTGCTTAGCTCTTGCTCCGCGAGAGATTAGGCAATGTAGGAGTCTGCAGGCTATCTAATCCCAACTCAAACGACAACATTCAAGTGCCTTCCAGCGGACTGTTGTGGTGAGACCCCATTACTTATTCACTCCATGAATGTTTTATTAAGATGACTGACGTATATGAAATATGTATCCTGCTGGAGATTTGGAGTTAAAAAGCGGAAATGGATAATCATTTTACACATATGAAATGCTTATTTTAAGGAGCCTTAACGCGTGTAGTGAAATAAAGCAATAACCGCAACTTTACATTTGTTTGATTAATTTTATCTTTACAAAATCCAGTATTATACATTTTGACGCCACGTCGCTGCACAGTATTCGTTCAGTGTCAAACGAATTCGTTCGAAGGGAGAACGACTCCGAGGCACGATGAAGCTGCAGAGAGGGACGTAGTGAGAAGCAAACCACGCGTTTGGCTCTCGTCAACATTTACTCGACAGCGGAAACCCACGCAGGACAGGGGGAGAACTCGCAAACTCCACACAGCAATGCGCATCAGGCAGAGGACCTCCTTCCTGTGAGACGCAGTGTGACCACTGCGCCACCCTTCCGCCCCAGCTTCACATCAGTTGATTAGCAATTTTAAATCAATTAAAAGTTAATTACTTGGGAATAATAATGTATCGTTGAGGTGGCAGTGCAACAAGTTCCTCTCCCTGTCGACAATCAACTGACTCAATCCATCCTTCGATGATTGCATCCAAAAGCTGCTCTTTCGAAATAGCCGCGTAGATCGCTATTAGGTAAAGGAGCAGTCTTGCAATCGCTTGCTCTTGACACTGCGGGCAGATGGGCATCTGTTAGAGAGAGCGTTCGAGCAGCCCTCTTGAAGACGGTGTTGGGCCTCCTCTCCTGCACTGGAAGAAGTTAGTCGACGAACCCACACTCTCCCTACAATGACACGCCAAAGTGAACACTGCTGCGTACGAGACATTAACGATAACCGTCCGGTACATGCTGGTTCCCGGCAATAGAAACGTGGAATTTCCACTACCAAAGACACTTCGGCCTTGAAGCCAGTGATTCCAGATCTGCGGTGTGTGTCTGTGTGCCCCTGGGGATACACGTGGGGAGCGGTGGGCTCTGTGGTGAGCACGCTGGGCTGCAAACCTGGGCACCCGTGTTCGAATTCCATTCACGGCGAACACAACTGATAAGTTTCTGAACTGACTTTGGACCTCACGTAAGTTGACTCAGCCTCAAATAGGCACCTAGCGCAGTGTGTAAACATCGCCACTAGGGAGACAAAGGTGGCCGGGTACATTGCTGATCACCGACCTCGTGTGCCATGCCGATCTTCACGTGTGATCGCTAACAGCACTTGACCCTACCTTTTTAAGGTTATGTCGGGGGATCTTTGACTTTGTCTCTGGGGATAAACGTGGCATCTGTCAGAGGCCGACGTTCTACAAAATAAATAAATAATTAGTGAGTTGTTAAGTGTTCACTAAGCTTCTAAGGTGTTAATGATGTGTAAATGCAATTAAGAAGCAATTATTACCTGCAATTCTTTTTCTGAAGACGGAACCTATCTCCTCCCCCTTATTAAAATCCAACAGACACTCTATTGTCTTCGCTAAGCAGTGGCTTGCGCGAGTCTGCACCAATGCTTCATCACCACACACGCAGAGCCAGGATACAACGGCTAACTCCACTCTGCTTAATAGAGAAGTGTGAATTGTCAATTCAATGAATCGTAATTGCTTGTGTGTGCGAGCGTGTGCCTGTGTGATTGTACAAAGGAGATGCTCTCAGATTCCCGACAAACACAAGGACTAATGTAACGGTGCAATAACTGGGGTTAGCCAGGTTATTGCACCATCTTACTGTGTGATAACACACAATAAGATGGCGCGGGGGAAGGGGGGGAGCAGAGGAAATTATCCACATTTTAAAGTCATTCATTATCTGTCCCGAATAC
>JAZEWT010000014.1:2063847-2074402 GCA_036362905.1 Mordacia mordax
TGTTCTTTCGGGATAGCGACGTTTCGCTTCCCACGTTGGAAGGCATCCTCACGAGTTCTGAGACAGTGAAATTTGAATGTGTTGTATTATATATTTTCCCGATGGAGAGAGTGGCAGCGCTTGATACGGTTACCCTGAAACAGCTTTGGAAAGCAATCATTAATCTCCATCACCGTCAACAAACCAGGCAGAACATGGGCCACGTTTGGGCCCCGACTTAATCGTCGCTGCACAGACCGAAATTTTCTCCGTCTGGATTTCATTCCAGATAGCACAACTATTATTATTACTATAAGTGCCACCGGACAGTGCTGGGAGCCGGGCGGCCGGCGTGACCCTGTGACCCCGCGACGCCGAGCGATCGGGGATGACGCGGCTCCACGTGGCGAGCGATCGAAATGTTGTCGCCATGTTTGTTTTCGAGACTGTGGGGCGAGGGCCGCACGGACACAGCTCCTCAACGCAACAGGTGCAGCAGGCGCAGCAGGTGCAGCAGGTGCAGCATGTGCAGCATGTGCAGCAGCAGTGCGGTGTCTTTGCAGCCAGAGCCGCTGCTGTAGGCGGATGATGCTGAAAAGATAAAGAGGTGGCGATGACAGCTGGGTTGAGGGAACACGAAACGTTGAGCTGATGAGAATTGCTCTCAAGAGCTGTTGTGTCGGTACAGCTGTGTCGAACGTTCCTCATCTCTATTTCCCGTTGTCTGCCCATGTGAGAGCGAACAGTTCTCGAGAGAAACTCTCACCACCCTTTGTCAATCCACTGCTGAATGAAGGCCCTCGCTCTGTGGCTGAGTTGCCGCTCAGTGTGAATGCAGTAAGATTAATGTGATAATATTACTCGGTAAGATTAATGTGATAATATTACTCCTCCTCGTGGCACGGGATCTGTGCAACGTCGAAGGTACTCATTGGACGAGAGTGATTCGTTGGCGCGAAAATAGCGTATAAACATGGAGGGAAGACAGTCGTGCGGTTATCCAGTGGCAACATTTGCCAAACGTTGAATTCTACATATTGTGATGTTATCGGCTAATTAATCAGTGGGTTCTAGTTATGGGAGGAAACCGGAGAACCTTGAGAAAACCCATGCAGAGCAGAAGGACGACATTCAAACTGTCTCACATAAAAGTGCCCCAGGCGGAAATCGAACCGCCTTGTGCGGTGCCCACAGCGTGTCTCCCACCCACACACGAGAACCCGCATGACAGTCCGTGAGTCGAGGTTGCTCGATCCACGGCACAATGCGTTTGCGCATTAATCACCGACCCACTTATCTCCCAAGTCGCGGAAATTCCATAAAACCTGTATCTCGGTATTAATGGAGTCTCCGTAACTGAACGTGGGGCCAGCGAAGTATTGTTTGCGAACAGCAACGCAGTAATTGCATGCCCGTGATCTTTGGGAACCTCGCTGATGATGTTGCGTGCGTTGCGCTTGGCATGTCTGCGGTGGAATTCGGGCGGCACGGTCGCTATGCAGCGGTAACATCCGCGTCTCACAGACGGAAGCTTCTGTGTTCCATTCCCGAGACTAAGAGTTCTGAACTCCACAAGGTATCGAGGAGTTGTAAAGCAACGGGCTGGCAACCGCAGCACCGTGGCGCGGAGGTAACATCGGTGCCAGACAGAAGTTAAGGTACTGCCCGAGGCGGTCCGATTCCTGGTTCGGGGACCTTTGATGTGTGGAGTTTGCGTGTTCGCCTCCTGTTCTTCTTGGGTTTCCTCTCGGATCGCACGACTAAAACGCTCATGAATTGATCGATTCCATCATAATATATAGGATGTAGCGTCTGGAAAATGATGACGTCAGCTTTCTCGTCTCTCGTCGGTTTGCAAAGCCTCTGAGTCGTTGTCTGTCTCGTCGATATTGAACAATTGTGCGCGCGTTATACATTGTAATTATTATTACAAATCACGGCTGTGTTTGATAATTGCTCTGCATAGATAATATTGCAGGGTGGCTGTGTCGAGCGTACCCACTACTTACTTCACGACGTTTCGCCTTCCACGTCAGAGGCATCATTAGGCTAACGCAGGGTGCCGGTGAAAGGTTGTGTTGTTACACGCACATACGTCCTCATGTGTGAGTGTGCATTACGGGGCGTGGTGGTGCAGCGATCATTAAGATCATCGATCCCAATCAAAACCCGGAGTCCAGGTCTCGGCCGATCGCCCAGCGATACGGGGTGGAGGAAAAGTTTCCGCTCGCAAATTGAGTCACTGGAGCCAGAGTCGAACTTGGCCAAACGAATCAATGCGGCTCGGGGCTTTGCCAAGCACCGCTGCATGAGAAGCGACGGTGGCACCACGAGAGAGACTGGAGGCGAGGGATTTGAGCTCCAATCTCAGAGCGAGTCTCCGCGTTATTCGTGTTTGGCGCAGAGAAAACCAAGCTGCAGAATTTCTAGAAACTCTTTTAAAACGGTGGCGTCATGGTGATACCCCACGATCAGCACGGCTCGCCCCGCGTCGCCAGAGATGTGATGATGAGAAGTCCACTGTTCAATCATTCCGTACCAACCCCCCCCTCTCCAAACCAGTTTCTTTCCCATCACTCGGTGCCTGAACCCCTACCGTCCCCTGCCCCGAGCTGCCATCCCGTCGCTAGTTTCGACCGCAGCCCATGGTCCCTGTGAGAGACGCGAGCTGCCACCCAGGCTGAACGCGTGGACCCTTACAGTCGCGCCGATGCCTCGACCAGTCTCGTGCGCGTTGATCGTCAAGTCATCCGTTCCGTGTTCCCCATCATCGTCCACTCTTCTGATCCATGCGCCTTTCCTGCGTGGTCGTTTGGCGACTCCGCCCATCGCAGCCCTTCTGCTTCGGCCACTGGATTACCGATCCGCTGTACCGGACAGTACCGGGTTACTTTCACCTCTGCCTGTACGTAATAATAATTAACGCGCACGAAGTATAACGCATGTGACTTAAACAACTCACTGCCCGTGTTCCGCCCGCAGATGTCTTGTATGAGACCGCTCTGGGCATGGGGCCTGTGGATGTCGTCGATGGGCCTCACGCTGGCCGCTTGGCCCCGCCCCAGTGCCCTCGCGCAGCACCGCCAGGCCGCCCCGGGCCCTCGCCCGCCGGCCCCCGTGTGCCCGGCGCCCTCCTGCTCGAGGTGGACGGCGCGGTCGTTGGGACAACCATCTGCGTTTGTCCCGCCGGGTTTCCCCGGGTTCCACGCGGACCCCGCGCCGCCGCGCATCGCGGGCCGTCTCGGACAAGACGCCGCGTCGGAGAGCGGCGGCGCCAGGTGGACGGGGTTCCCCTCCCGTCGCGGCCGCGCGGCGCAGCGGCCGGCGGCGAGGCGGGCGGCGGCCGGAGCGGCGTCGCGTCGGCTCGGCGGCGAGAGTTCGATCGAGCTTAGGCCGCCGACGGTCGCCGTCGCCGCGCCGTCGCCGCACCGGACGTCGACGTTCGCGCGGCCGCGCCACCGCCTGACCAGGCAGGGGACGACGGCCGATGAGCCCAAGCCGCGGCCGCCCCGTCGGGCCCCGACGGAGGCCCCGGAGTACCCGGGAGCCGCCGGCAGGCGCGGCGGCGTGATCGGCGACGCGGAAACCACGACGTACAACGGCACCGTGGAATGGGGCCCCACGGCCACGGACGAGGACGAGGAGCCCGAGGAGCTGGCGATCCCCATCGACGCGACGGCGGCGGGGGCGACGGTGTCGCTGTCGTGGACCACGGAGAGCGGCGGGCGGCGCGGGATCGTGGTCGAGAGCGGCTACGCGAGGAGCCCGGGGGACGGCGGCGGGGAGAGGGAAGGGAAGGAGGAGGGCGCCAGGAGGGGAGGAGATCGCGACGACGGGAGACGAGAAGACCGTAGGGGCTCCGAGCCGGGTGGGACGATACCGCCGCCGCGCATTCTCACCCCGGGCAACATGGACTGGGGACCGGGCAAGGACATCGCCGGGGAGCGAGCGCCTAACGGGTCAGCGCGCTCCAGCGGTGAGTGGCCTCCGCGCGAGACTCTTACCGGGGGGGGGTTCATTGGGTCCTCGTTCATTGTCGGCACAACGCCCCCTCATCGCCGCATTTCTCCCTCACCTCCTCGCGTGGACATTCCGGGAACAGCGCTCGGCTCCACGTTTTCACGCAAACATAAACAACGTCACCACTTGCGCGCGCACTGGCAACGCCGGCACCCAGCTCTCCACCGCACACCACCTCCCGCACCATCATCGCCATCAGGCTTAGAACAGAGCTTTGCAAACTTTTTTCTTCTTCTAACGACCCACTTGAAACTAAAGGTTCGTGGTCCTGCCCCACAAAGTCTTTCGACTCGAGTTTCCATTTCAGTAAATAATTACACGTTTACATTTGAACCAGTAAAGCGACCCAGGGCTTGACGTTTCGCGACCGGGCACTCCGTCATGGAACCCCAACAGTGGAACCACTGCCAAACAGCCTCGCGCGTACAGTCCCCACTGTCAGAGCGGGGCGCACGGTACCGCGATGCACTCAAGGCGCTAGAGGAAAGCAAAGATCATATTATTAAATATTATTATGAAAGCTCCGCATGTCCGTGATCGCCGGGCTGCGCGCTGGCGCAGTGGCTAGCGCTGCCGTCTCAAAGCAAGAAGTCTCTGGTTGAATTCCCTGCTCGGGTGCCTTTTCTGTGTGGAGTTTGCGAATTCTCTCTCCGTGTCCGCGTGGGTTTTCACAGGGTACTCCGATTTCCTCCCACCGTCCAAACACACGCTGCTGCCCAGGCTAATTGGCCTGCTGAGTAATTTTGTCCCCGGTGCTCTGCGATATATTTTGCTTCACATCTTGGGTATAGCACCGCCTTACGCCCTGTCTGTCGGGATAGGCTCCGGTCCCCCGCGACTCTGTACCAGGATTAAGGCGGGCCTGATACTGACTGATAATGAATGAAAGAATGAATCTTCACATTCCCGCCAGTGTGCAGAACGACTTTTCGGGGCAAGACGTGAATTCCATTTCCGTGGGATGGGAATGTTAGATGTTATATATATTATTATAGCAAAAAGTGCCTGGTAAGCTTGCAAGCTCTAGCTGCGGGTTTCCCGCGACACAACAAACGTTCGAACTGTCCAACGTCAGAAAGTAATAAAATAAAAGCGAGGTGACGGCTGGAAACAAAACGCTTATCTTAGCGCAATGCATATTTTAATCTTTAGCGAGCGTTATTCTTCCCTCTGCTGCCCCCCGTTGCCCTCTCTCCGCTTTCATTTGCGGGCTGTTATCTTGTTAACTTCCAAACAACCCAGGCACGTCGCTGCCCGCTTGCTACTTTATTATGAATAAATCTGCCACGGCTGCTATTAATAAGTCATTGAACAATCGCGAGCATTTGGAGCGCGCTTTTATTGCTTGTTAATAATGCATTCCCAGAGCGCCAAGTCCTCACCGAGATGAGTTCTTCATTGTGAGTGCTCGCCAGAAACAACCAGTTGTCTTGCTGCCACCTTATCCTCCCATCCTCCCGTTCATTCACTCACTCATGGGACGGCCGCGTGTTTCCAGAGGATTTGACAATCCTTCCATGTTCACCGTGCCCCCAAATATCACGGGGAGCCGTGATTCCAGAAAAACAAATATCATGAATCGGCCGATATCATCATAGTATCGGGCAAGCAGTGTCCGGTAAATGCTCGCGCCGGCTCACTGCGCGGCTGCCTTCGCTGCACAGCTCTCTGCTTTATTTGCGCCTCCGTATCCATGTCTCGCCCATGACCAAGCATGAAAATCTGATAACGATAATACAAATTATATTACTCTTATTATGCTTGCCATGACATTGAACCGCCTCAGTTCGTGAGTCTGGAGCGCCACCTAGTGGTCCGTGGAGACCATAGCGCCACCTAGTGGTCCGTGGAGACCATAGCGCCACTTAGTGGTCCGTGGAGGCCATAGCCAAGTGGGCTATGGCCTGCACGGAGGTCACGGAGCATTGCGCGCGCCCTGCTTTATTCGTACCCTCCTCGTTCATCATGGTTATTCTCAAGTTTGCGCTCGTGGGCAGGACGATTGATGAGAGGAAGGAATAACAGACTCTGGAAGCCATTTGACGAGCGGTGTGAATTTACGGGCACAAAGCACAAGCATTAACGATTCAGTCGAGGTCTGTAGTGTGGTTGGCAGTGCCAACTGAATCTGTCACATGCGATATATTCGAAAGTAAAAATATAACTCTTACACCTAGGCAGTTACACCCAGGCACTCTCTCAAGCACTCATTCAACCACCCACTCACGCAATCACTCACTCACCCAGCTAACCGTTCACTCACTTAGCTACCGCTCACCCACCCACGCATCTATTCATAATTCACCCACTTACACTCAGGCACTCACTGACATTTCCACTCACCCACGCATCTACTAAACCACCAACTAACGCGCGCACACACATAACCACTCACTAACCCATATACTAAACCAGTGGTTTTCAAACGGTTTTTTTTTCATTCTCGAGACCCACTTAAAAATAAATGTTTATGCCCGTCACACAGGACAGTCTTTTGATTGCAGCTTTCACTCCCGTAAATCACAATACATTTACATTTTGAAGAACTGCACGAAACCCCCTACCCACTACCCAACCGACCACTCACCCACTCTCCGATCCACCCACTCGCCGACCCACCCACTCGCCGAGCTAGCCCACTGGGCAAGCAAGACGATTGAAGTGGCTTGTTTATCTCGAGTACCTGCCACTGGGTTAATTATTATGAGCCGTCTCTCGTTCGACCTCGAGCCCATAATTGCGCCTTGGGTAACAGCTGCCTGACACGTAACACGCCCTGGCATGCCACGCGAGGAGTTATGTTCCTGTAGGTGGCAGCGCAGGGGAAGTTGTCACTTAACGTAGTTTTATGGATCCGAGTAAAGCAGCCAGCTCCCCTGGTGGGCCCTTCTCAATGCGGCGCGGCTCTTCCTTCTAAACAGACCAATCGCTGAAGCCGCTGTGTTGCCCACGGGTTTGCTGACACAATTAACAGCAACAATAACAGCGACCGAAAATCGACATGTTAGTCAATAACAATGCGCGAGGCGTTGATAGGTCTTGTGTATGGTGGGGTGAAGTGTGGGCACTTCTCTACGAGATAGGAGCCACTAATCAAACGAAGGAGGGCGGCACAGTGGCGTGGCGAGTTGCACCGCCGCCTCACAGCAAGATCCCGGATATGGCGGGCCTTTTCTGCATGGAGTTTGCATTTTGTCTCCCCGTCTCCCCGCGGGATGCGACGGTGTCTGAGCGGAACTAGTCTGTAGACAATAGACAGACAGACCGGTGCCTAATAGGCTCTCAAGACAATAGACTGACGGAGCAGTTGTATTCGTGGGTTCTTTATTCAATAACATGACAGACTGAGCTGATGATTATGATCGGCATGCCAGTTTGCAAGATCCTTTAATCGTATTTTTTACGGTGCAATAAATGTTATATGATATATAAAACTCAACAACGTTGGCAGATGCTCCGCATTTACTTACAAGAAGCAGCCTCTCAAACTATTCTCACCTGCATAACGTTCTCGCTGTAGTCGCTTCCGCAAAATGGATCTTCCACTCGCTGAGCAACCACAGATAAGCTGGAAGGCAGCTGTGCAGTCAGTTGGTACCAACAATTGCCCCAGTTCTGCTGCCCTCTATTGAGGTCATGAGATGGAAATACAGTGAAGTATTCCTGAATATATCTGTGTGGACATTGGTGCGTTGTGCTTTATTGTGGTCAAAATGGCTATGTGTATTCCGTAGAATATTATTTGTATTACTCCTCAAGGCTTAGGTAATAAAATGGATTTGTTATGCATGTCCCTACACCGGTGGCACCATCGAGTAATAGCTATTGCCTTAAATAATTAAGCGTCGACTGGGCCCTACCATAGGCATGTAGAGTTTCTACCAGTGGCTCAGAATATGAGAATGAACCTATGACGTAATTTTCATAATAACCAAACGTGTGTTTAACTACAATATATGGTGTGCACAAATTGTCATGCATGCCATCTCCTCCAGCTACAGAAAACGATATGCTGTAGAGAAAATAATAATAATAATAATATATTCCTTAAAGAAAAGCCTTGATTTGGCAGAATACAAGACGTTTTATCAAATGAAAAATAAATCTTCCAAAATATATCTTCCAAATTGGAGCACATGCAGCACATATTTGCAGCCAGGTCTGCTGCGCAACATAACAAAAACGCTGTCAATATTTCTCAGCCGTTGCGGAACAAATAATGTTTGGGTTCAATTCTCATGAAACTGCCACAGGAGCACAAAGCGTCGTCGCTGCCGCCGCCCGCTGCTCGCGCGCCGGTACGCACGGCTGCCGCCTCCCCAGTTTGCGAATCGCGATAAAACCTGAGCGGAATCGCTGCGATCTCCGTGCGGCGCGGTTTGCTGGCAAGGCTGTCGCCGTGTCATTGAGACTCGATCGCACAACTGCCCCGATGATTTTCCGCCGGTTGATCGAGACCAGTCGTGGGGCGGCGATAACTGTACTTTACAGCTCACCCGGGTGTTACCACGCGAAATCAAATGTCGCGTGTCGTATGGCAAGCGAAGGAACACATTTAAGTTGGCAAACTTACAGCTGCACTTGCACAGTGGACAGCTGCGATCAGGGCTTTGTAGAGTCCGTGCTTGTTGAAAGCTGTAATAGAAAAGGAAAAGTTCATAATTACAGCGGAAAGCACACAGTGAGTTTGAAAGCTCTGGATGCGGGATACATGCGACACAACAAACGTTCTAACTAACTAATGCAACAACAATGATGCGGGTTTTCATGGCTCGATGTGTTAGAATTTCTCTGCATAGCTGCTATTTCAGGATAGCCGTGTCTACTGCTTCTGTTCCCGTGTTGGAGAAATCACAAAGCCTGACGATTCCTCAAACGTGAGAGGGGAAATGTCACAAAGGAGAGCGTAGGAACACTTAACATGGCTACCCCGAGAGAAAGGCTGTGCAGAAAGACGTTCGCTGTGTTGGCTGCTGGTTGGAGGGTAGGTGCAGACCTCGGAGCTGCTCGATCTTAAAAGCTTTCTCGCTGGCGCTTGGCGAGGCCCTATCACCGTGGGATAACAATTGACGCTTAGCGGCGTGATCATTAGAACTCGAACCACTGTTGAGGACACCACAGTGAGTCCCATTGCTTTCGCATTCTACAATAAAATATGTTTTTACGTTGCCACTTACAATTTTACGTCCGATAATTTATTTCTGTTATTTGACTTTCCAGTTGAACTGTCCTGATGATGATGTTGTTGACATGCCGTTCTGTCCACACTTCGGATTCATAACAAACAACCTCCCTCCCCAAAAAAAGTTTTTATTGCTAATTGTCTCTTCTTATGTCAGTGTTGTTGACGTGCCATTCTCTCCGCAGCTCTGTGCAGCTCTTTGTAACCCTCGGGTGAAAATCGCTCTAGAAATGTAATTGTTATTAGTATTGCGGCACCGAAGCCTGTAACCCATATTATGCGCAGAGCTTGCCCCCTCTGGTTATGTCCAGGCTCTATGTTGCTTAGCTTCTGAGATTTGACACAATCAGGAGTGTCTGGGTGATCTACTCAGGGGCTATATTAAGATCTCATCTCATTGTCAGAAACCGCTTAAGTCGTGTACAGGGTCGCGGTGAGCCGGAGCCTATTCCGGCAGACACGGGACGAAAGGCAGGGATATACCCACGATGGGACGCCAATCCATCACCGGGCACTGCGGGCAATTTTGTCTGCAAGCCAATGAACCTATGCAGCAGCATGTTTTTTGGACTGTGGGAGGAAAACGGAGTGCCCGTCGAAAACCCACGTGGACAAGGGGAGAACATGCAAACTTCACACAGATAGGCGCCCGAGCTGAGATTCGAACTCGGGGGTTCTTGCTGTGAGGCGACAACGTTACCCACTGGGCCACAGTGCCGCCCTCAGGGGCTATATTAAGATATTATGAGACGTGTAACATGAATAATTCACTTGGCACGGTTGACTACAGTACATGACTCTACTTCAAAAGAACCCATGTCATCACAGTCAATGCTTTCTTTCAAAGTCAGGCCCTGGACTATCCAAGCACCCAGTGAACTAAATAACCAGACAATACTTCTCGTTCCTTCAACTCTCCTTCAACATACACACGTAAATACAGCAAATATTCTAATATGCTTGCTCTCAGCCACGTGGTGTTGTAGGGATGCACAATTACAGCAGCATTGGGTCAAAAAAAAAGTCTGAACCGATTTTGATGTAGTGTCTCATCAGCAAATCAGACTTGCTTAAACCAATATTGGTCATCTGCCACATGGTATAGCCAATGCAGCGTGAGATAGATTGTGGTTGCAACGCTGCGTTTCCGTGCTGCTGAATGCCCCTGTGTGGTCCCTCTGTCCATGGTGCTGAACGCCCCTGTGTGGTAGCTGTCCATGTGGCTGAACGCCCGTGTGTGGTAGCTGTTCATGGTGCTGAATGCCCCTGTGTGGTGGCTGTCCATGGTGCTGAACGCCCCTGTGTGGTCCCTTTGTCCATGGTGCTGAACGCCCCTGTGTGGTCCCTCTGTCCATGGTGCTGAACGCCCCTGTG
>JAZEWT010000014.1:2088086-2107145 GCA_036362905.1 Mordacia mordax
ACGGGGTCAGGGGATCAGCGTTCAGGTTGAAGGCTAATGCTTGTAGTACCTTTAGTCAACTAACGATCCTGGCTGTTGGTTGACTCAACATATCCCTTGTGATCCTCGGGTGAAAGGCGCTCTAGAAATGCAATTATTATTATTATCCCCCACTCCAGTGTCAATCAAACGAGTATCCATTCGTGGGGAAGTTAGCCGCGGATGTTCCATTATTAAGAAGCCAGTCTATCGCAGGGGACCGCAGGCAACTGTGTCAGCAAACCATATAACCCAGGCAGCAGCAGCGTGTTATGGACTGTGGGAGGAAACCGGAGTACCCGACAAAAAACCACATAGATGCGGGAAAAAAACGCAAACTCCGCACAGAAAGGAAAGACAAGAGCCGGGAAGAGTACCCGGTAAATTCTGGCTGTCAGGCGGCAGTGCTACTCACCACCGCTACTCACCAGCTCTCCGAGATACTTTCACACCTGGAGACATTTCTCGAGCTCACTGACCTAATCATGAATATTAAAATAAGTCTTACCAAAAAACTGTGGCTGCCAAAGATCTGGATTGGCGTCTGCACTGGTGTGGCCGCACGAGGTTTTACCACAGGAGCCTGGGCAGGTGCCGGCGCATTGGGCACGGACGTAATCTCACAACCCGGTGAAAAACAGCGGGAGGAATCACATCGAATGGCAATGAGTTCGCAACGAGTCCCCTTCACTCAATGGCTCTCTGTTGTTGGTCCCGAGTCAGTGATTGGAAATTTTCCATTCCCAGTGCCAAAGATCTGCCACATCCCACGACAAAGACTGTGAACCTCCCACACAATTTTTGTTGTTTTGTTCATTTATTTCCATCCCAGTGGGATGATGGTGATGGGGATGACAGGCTGAATGGATCCCCAGCTGATATTTGAACTCAAACCCATGTGTTCAACAACAAATTCACATTTCCCATTATTTGAGATATCGTTGCCAGAGGGGGTGGAGTGGTGGCTTTATCTCAATGAGTACCTGGTGAGGTGTCTATACTTTGCTACTGTGTGCTGTGCCTTCGTAGGTGAACGCGAACATCGCTGGCCCTAAGAGTTTGTTTAGGTCACACAGGGGATCTTTATCTTTAAGCTCGCTCACCCATCGTTTGTCAAGAGCGATTTACCCCAAATCTCTGATAGCTGCTTCCTTATCCGTGCCTCTATGTTTCCCGACGTTTCACTTTCATATGTAGAGACCATCTTCAGGAACCGTTGTTTGGGAGCACATTGCATAGAGATTTCACGGGTGTGCCACCGGACAGTGCTGCTCTACGTTTTCCTGATTTTTCCGGATTATCCATCGCCCACGATGTCCAATGTTTCATGCCAGGGGCTTCAACCCAACCGAGCCCCGCTCCTGCAGAGGCTCCCAGCACTTGTTGTGAAACGTCGGGCATCGTGCCGAACAACAGGCTCGCTGACAACCCAACGTCGCATCGAATATCTTTACCGCACCACCACGGAAACACGCAGTCGTAAATCTGAAGCGTATTCCCTTCGAATGGATGACTTGCAAACAGTATTGATTACAGGGTCTGCGTGTTGATGTTGTGAAGATGAGCTCATGTGTGAGAATTGCTCTCAAGAGCCGTTCTTTTGAGAGAGTCGTGTCAAGCGGTCCACCCACGTTGCGAGGCCCAGCAGTCTGATCATGCCTCTAAAGAGAAATGCTTGACACGGCTATCACGCAAGAACAGTGCTTGAAAGCAATTCCCATGAGCTGCTGCATTCCTCTTTCAAGTTACATTTTTCCATTACCACCCTCCTGCCTACCATCCTCACCACTGCATTGCTTCCTATCATTCTCTAGCGGTGATGGCTATTTTCCCCCAAGGTGGCTCTGTTTTGGACGGTTAGGTCTTGCGGAAATATGGTTTGCAGAGTGTGCCCTGGTCTCAAAGTATGCTTCGAAACGACGTCAGTGGCGACAAAGTATCCGTAATTCATTCGAAATTGTCAAGTGCTGAGTCGGCCGTATGACATTTGCACGTATGATATTCAAGAGAGTTTTTTTTTTAGATTTTACGGTCCGCTAAATTCAATCACAAAAATGCTGGTGGTAGAATGCAATGATGCAGCACCGCACTTCAAAAAAAAAACAAAAACGTTTACTAATTTTGGTCCTGCAACCGATGCGTGCGAAACACATTTTTCCCCCGTTTGGCGTAATACAAGGCCAACTTTAATTAACTTTTTTGTTTTCAATTATTTTTAATTATTATTTCAAAACGCCACGGAGCTACTCCATATCTCCGAGTCCCCAGTATATTCCTGCAAACGATGCAAAGTGCAGTGTCGAAGCACGCATTTGCATCATCCGCCACGCACATGATGCATTTTTCTGGACATTCACGTTTTTTTTCCTGCCAACAGATCCTCTGGAACTCGGTCGGTCCCTCATGTAACCAGAGGCCCCATGTTTGTCACGTTCCCTCTACTCTAGAGTTGTACTTTCCTCTCCCCTTTCAAAGTACAACCGAGTAACTCTTTTATTTCTCTTTTCCATTTTACTCCGATTATTATTCCTGCTGCGATTATTATAACAAACCCATCTTGTTTGTAAAGAGCAAAAGAATTTGAATCTCTCAGTAATTTGACAAAAAATCGCTCAAATTACAATTGTTTTAATGATTGAATTACTACTATCTATTTTTTACGAACATTTTATTAACCCGAGAGCATTTCAAAAGTGAATAATGCCTACACGTGTAAATCTCGTCAGGTATGAAGAAACAGACTGTACGGGAGCAACATGGCGATCTACCACTGTGTAACCATGCCCTTTGACCTTCACCTGCACCACCCCAGTGAGGACTGGTCTGATTGGCACGTTTCTATTCGGTAAATGGTGATAATCTCTTTTTGGAACTTTACCAAAACAAAAAACCCCACAACTAACAATAATAATAACTTACATCGTGTCGCTTCACTCTTACAGACCAAGATTTTAAAAGCTGGAAAAACGCATGGCGGTTCTATGATTTTGCGTTTAGGGGCGAGGAGACACAGGGGCACGTGTCGTGAATTAGCAAGAGAGCGACGTTGCTCACTGGGTTGAGCAGAAAAACAACAACGACAACAACAACACACAAACTGCACAACTCAAGGAAGGAACCCGAAGAGACGTTCCAGCTGCAGGAGGGACGCCAGCACACCAGCCACGATGCCCTGTAAATGCTTGACGAGGACTATCGACTTGATTGATCGTCGTTTCCAAACCATAGATTGGAACTGCAATTTCCTGAGGACACAATCGCAATGTGCTGCTTCGTTTCTTACGATACGTTTTAAGATCGTGCGCGAATGTGGACAGTTGCGTTACGGCCGCCCCGTTCGCATGACCGTGATAACCGATCCGCCCTGATATCCGTCGCTGACTACAAAGAAACAATCGTAATTGTGAAACTCCCCGCTGCCCGCACCACTCAGAACTCCTCTCTTCCACCTCCTGCTTCTTCAAAAGCAAAACTCACGTCGCGAGCAGCGTCACCTTTATTCCAGCATCATCCAAACCAGACGATGATGAAACAATCCGAGGAGTGTGACGCGGCGTGACGCGGCGTGACGCGGCGTGACGCGGCGTGACGACGCGCTGTGTCACAGGTGAGCGTCCCCGGTGGACGGGTGATGGAAAAAACAAAGCCTCTGCAGATTTTTCCGTGTGAGTGGAGACGTTTAAAGAGATGCCGATTGTCAGGAGTTGCCTTTGCTGCCCGTGATGAGTGTCGATGACGTGGATGTGACACTGTCTAAATATTTTGTACATCGGGTTGAAGAGAAGTGTGTTGTTTCCGTGACGAGCGAGGTTTTTTTTTTCCAGAAAAGTGACGAAAAAAGAAATATGTGAAAATCTAAAATTATTCAGATACAGTATATATTATTGAAAAACACTTTAATCGTTTTGCTAAACCTATTATTTTGTCATCTCGGCGCGGGACTCAATATCGGCCTGATGTGATTGTATATCGGCTATGTGTAAGAGTTTAAAGAGTGATCATGCGTTCCAGTGCTGAACTGCTGGCTAAGTCCTATGATTTACATTTTGTGAACATGTTTACTGCCGTCTCTAAATCGCCATAATCACGATCTGCAGCCTAGTAAACTAGGCCCCATGGCTTTACGTTGAACGTCACAATGGGGTTGGTTAGCGTGAAGAAGCTTTTTCTCCGGTTGAGCATTCCATCCCATTACCTCCATAGTGCCCGATATCGTCGGCTCTCGGAACCCAAGCATAGTTGAGCCTGGTTAGTACTTGAAGGGGTGACCACCACCAGTGGCTTACCAGGTGTTGTAGGCGTGGGGCTGCAAGGTGTGGCGATGATATTGCATCGAATGAGAATCACCCTTCCCCCTCCGCCACATACGAATTGTGAGTTTTCACCGGGTTCTCCGGATTCCTCCTCCTCCCACATGAAGTCCAAATGTTCACGGATAAAACTGGGGCAAACATCTCAATGTAGCGGGACCAACTTTCTTAAATGAGCCACGAGACTCAGTGGAGGCTTTCGTGGATAAATATTTCACGTTATTATTATTATCGTAACAATTATGGAACACGGTTCTATAACCGTTGTACCGTGATCAGTTACACTGTTTAAAATGTGACTTTGGATTCCCAGATGAAAATAGAAAAGATATTTTGGTCTATAATGAAAAAAAAAATCGAATGTAATCGTCTTCTGCATTTAGGAATCGGGAAACCGTTAAAATTGTGCTTTTGAAAAACAACATTTAAATTACCAAATGAAAAGAATAACAAATACAGTCACCCATTAGCCTGCTGTTGTATATACCTTTCAATAGCTTATTTCTGCAGTACAAAATCCATCCGCTAATGACTATTTTAATGACCTTAAAATGGAACACAGTCGTGTACTTTGTGTGCACTGTACATACATACTCACTTGTTATGGATTTGGCGTGTATGTTATTTTTAAATTATTGTCCGTAAAACAAATGCCATCGGTTGAATATATCTTACAGCTTGCCAAAGTAATTTTATTGTAGCACAACACGTTTTGAAAAAATCACCCCATTGAGAATTGCTCTCGAGCGGCTCTTTCAGGACAGCTGTATCGAGCGTCACTCTCTTCTCCTTCGCGACCGTTTCGTCTGCCACTTTGGAAGCATCATCAGGCTGAATCGTCGTGATAGAGGCAGGAGGAATGTTCAGCGCCGTTGTCTCTAAAGAGCATTTCTTGACAGCGATTGTCAGACATCGAGGAGACATGGAAACGCACTCGAGTCATTTTCATTCCCATGTTGCAAGTCTCGTCGTTTTTTGACCATAGCGCAAAGTCAAAGCCGTCACGTGATTTTACGTCAATTCACCATTTAGTCACGCTATCAGAATTGCTCGCAAGAGTTGTTCTTTCGGGACAACCGTGTCAAGCGTCCATCCTCCCCCCCCCCCCGCGAGGTCGCGACATCCGTCCCCAAAAAGCAGCTGTTGATAGCAATTCTCATAGCTGGAGCCGCCAGGCTGTCTATCGCAAGGTGAGCGCTGTGCCGATCGAAACTGCCAACTGGCCTGATAACAAACATGTTTGTATCCTTGGACTCTCGATTCTCCGTGCGCGGATTATCACGGGGGTGCGGATTAAACCGGCACTGATATTAAGAAAGCACTCCACAATATCTCGCGCATTCCATGGGTGACGAATTCGCTGCTCCTCATTCTACGGAGGTCGGTGCCGCGGTGCCCACCCAGGGTTGCCACCCACCCAGGGTTGCCACCCACCACAGGCTTTTTTGTTATTTCCCAGGATGCCCGTTTGTCGACGTAGCTCAGATTTGAAATAATTTAAGTCTTCCCGGGACGATCGAAGTCTCGTTGTCTGGTGAATCTTGCAGGAATACGCTACTCACGGCAACACATTTCACATTGTAGTTCGAGTCCGTTCTCTTCCGATACTGAGATAATTATTCTTCCCACGACACGCGTCCTGGTGGTAAAGCCTGGGTGGCAACCTTCGTGCCCGCCTCACCACAGATTACCTGCTCCTGCTGCTGCTGCGTTCCAGGGGTGCACAAGCACAATCAACGAAACACAAGTCAACACCTGGAAGGATCAATATATAGCGAGTGACGTTTCGAGCACTGGCCCTTCTTCGTGGCACTTAAAAATAGTTAGCACACATGAATGTCTATGCTATGAATAGCGGCAAATGCTCGAAACGTTATCTATTAAAATATATTCCCTTTTAAGGCCAACGCATAGTTATTGGCCCGACTGTGTGGTGTCTTGATGGCTCTGAAGACAGACTTAACACCGTCGACACAATTGAAAGTGAGTGACGGGTACAGTGATTGACCCACGCGCGTTGCACAAACCGTGCCAATTGTTTATTTGCGCCCCAGCTCGCCGGCCCGCTCTCATTGAGCCGGATCACGGAGAGCTGCTCGCTGCAAGCGCCGCGTATTCGACTCGCCGTCCACTGGCGAGGCGAGCATGCGAAACGTCGTCTTGTGGGACCAGCTCGAGGGAATGAGATGCGCGCGGCAACAGTGACAGCGGCTCGCCGCTAAGTGGCGGTGACGTCGCCTCGGCGCTTCTGTGTGCCAGACGAAGTACACATTGAGGTCACGTGACGTGTCGAAGGCTCGCTGACCAGCGGACGGGAGAGAATGATGGGGCTTCCTGTGCGAGACAACCAAACGAACACAACTGCGAACACACAACAACAACGAACACACAACAACGAACACAACAGCGAACACACAACAGCGAACACACAACGACAATAACACGACAATGAACACACAACAGCGAACACAACAGCGAACACACAACAACAGCGAACACACAACAACAGCGAACACACAACAGCGAACACACAACAACAACGAACACACAACGAACACAACAGCGAACACACAACAGCGAACACAACAACGACAAAAACACAACGAACACACATTCGTCAGCATAACTGTGTGGCCTCGAAAAGAAGAGGTGATTTTGACGACCATGCCCCCTCTTCATTGTGATGCGCTCTGAAGGTGTACTCGGATTATATATTTTGTTGAAGGCAGTGCGTTTGTCGAGCGCGCTGCGTTATTTACGGAGATGCTCTGAGCATTATTCCCTGCGGCCTTAGAAGGAAAAATATAAAATCGTATGGATTTCGTACAACCGCGTGTCTTCATGGCACACAGATGAAGGAACACATGTTGCAAAGGCAGTGTGGGACAGAGTAGTTGGTGACCCGCTTCACACGGAGAGAGAGCGCCTTGCGGCTTGGCACGGTTGTACTCAATAACTAAGCGGTTGTACTCAACAACTAAGCGGTTGTACTCAAAAATTAAGCGGTTGTACTCAACAACTAAGCGGTTGTACTCAACAACACGGGAGAAATCCGCGTGCAGCCCGTGAAGAAAGTCGGATTAGCGAACATCTCTGGGCACGATGGAGTAGCGCTGCCGCTTTACAGAGACATCGGGTTCGATTCCCAGCTCGGGTGCCGCCTGTCTGTGTGGAGTTTGCGTGTTCTCTCTCTCCGTGTCCGCGCGGGGTTTCGCTGGGTACCTCCAGCAGTCCACAGACACACTTCTGTCTCGGTTAATTGTCCTCCTCACTAAATTGTCCCAGGCGCTCTGAGATGTTGTAACCTGCTTGCATCTCCCCGCTGGAAAACGGTTAAAAACAACTACATGGCTCAACGGCTCCATCCAGCTTGACGTATGACACGGTTTGAGCCACCATCCACTCACAGGGCACTGGGTGTGTGGGAGGGAGCGGTGGTGCAGCTGTTTGCTACGTGACGAACCCCAATTCGATTAACAATAATATTGTTTGTATTTCTAAAGCGCCTTTCACCCGAGGGCCGCAGAGATCTGCACAGAGCTGTGGAGAGAGCATGTCAACAACATCAAAAGAGATAAAATTCAAATAAAAAATACACAATTACCTGGTTTGCAGATTACAACGCACGCTTCCCCTTTATACTGAAGAAAACGGGGGGGGGGGGGGCGGCGGGGTGCGATCTTACAATCCAGAAGGCAGGTCTGACCAGCTCTATGGTAGTTCGCCACTCCTATTAATTTCTGCTCCCGGTCAGCAACATCGGTGACGATTTTTAGAACCGTTCCTGCGGCCCCCCCTATGTTTACTTAGCGTGATGCAGGGAGACAAAGGCGGTCGGCCGTGTTTCTGGCCACACCATCCGTTCAATGATCCCTTAAAATGTGTTATCCTTTGCTCAGTCATTTTTTATTTTAAATAATAACCCTTATTTATTTGAGATGCCCGCTACTACTACTTTGAGAACAGCGTGTAGCTAGAAGTCTGTGTACTCATGAGCGTTCACAAGCCGTAAAACTATTCAACGGGGCTCACATGCGATCTGAACCACCTTGTAGGTCAATTGTCCAAGGGCGGATATGCGACGGTCAGGTCGGATATGCGACGTTCCTATTGTAGAGTTATACGAAAGGCCATAGCGAGTGTTCTTACATCACCCCTGAAAGGGAACATGTGTATTCCTCGGTGTGAGACGTGTTCGTAACACTTGAAGTAAGATACGCGTGCTGTGCTGTAGAATTGTATTCTGCAAACTCCTTGTGCACAGGGCGATCGCAGAGACGCACCCTGTATTTCTCGTGCTGTGTTTGTGAGAATTTAACGAAGACATTCTGTTACTTTTCAACAGCAGACTTAAGTGAGACACAATTTATGGACTTCGTCGGAATGCTACGGTGGCAGACGTGCTCGCGGACAATTACTATTACATTGTATCCATTTTAAAACGTTAACAGGCATAGCTTGTGAGCAGGATTACCCTTCAGTGTGTGCCATCCGAGCTCACGGCGCTCTCGTCACAATAAACGAAACGTATTTAAAATGTGTCGCCCCTCGTCTGATGAATGTAGCGGCCTCTAGTGGCTGCGGTGAGTCATATGGGCCCATTCACAACGCTCAGCTTACAGGGATTGTAAATATTCGTTTTTAGTCCCCGCTTGATCTTGTACAGGATCACGGTGAGCCGCAGCCCATCACGGCATACACAGGGTGCAAAGCAGAGCAATACCTATGATGAGACGCCAGTCCATCGCAGGGAACTGGGAGCAATTTAGTCAGCAGGTCAATTAACCTAGACAGCAGCAGCTTCTCTATTGACTGTGGGAGGAAACCGGAGAACTCGACAAAGACTCACACGGTTTCCTATTCAATGTTCGCACAGGAAGGCGGTTCCCAAGCCAGGAATCGAACCCGAGTTAATGTCTGAGGCCGCACAGCGACTCACCGCTTCACCATCGCGCCACCCCAAACTGAAAACACGATCGTACAAATCATCTGGTAATGATGCTGCTTTGGAAATAAATTAAATCAAAAACATTCGTCACTGATGATTGTTTCCAAAAGCTGCTCTTTCGGGAAAGCCGCGTCGATCGCTCCTCCTCTCCTTCGCGACGTTTCACCTCCCACGTTAGAGGCATCCTCAGGCGCAGGGTGTTGTGAGTGACATTCATCGTTCACAATACCTGACATGACATGCAATAGGTGACGTTTCGGGCAATGGCCCTTATTGATAACATGTAAAACTATTGGTTCTTAAACGTACTATTTAATGCGTGGACCCTTGACTTTAAATAATAGAAATCGATTACCCATCGCATTGTAACACCTATAACGTAGCGTTATTGCGTTGTGCAGTGTTACAGTGCGCTGCCGGTGATTGCGTTAAGGGCCATAGTGAGAGAGTGATGCCATTTCTAACCACATCTTTTTTCGGCGAAAGCCAAAGGAAACACAGCATGTCATTCGGCCAGGCTCTCGAGTGTGGTGAATGAGTCACATCCACCATAGACCATCCAACACCAGTGACAATTATCTGAACCGGTCGTGGGCGTCCCCTAGGTCGACTGAGCCACAAATGAATGCCGAGTGCGATGTGTTGACATCGTTACGAGAAAATAAAAAAAACTAATTCAGTGCTGTGTTGATGCAGGATTTCACGGCTCGACGTGAGAATTGCTCGTAAGAGATATCGGGATGGCCTCTGGCGTGGGAGGTGAATCGTTTGGGAAGACGGAAGAAGAATCGCTCTTAAGAGCAATTCTCATGAAATCAAATCATCGTAAAGTTTTGACCAGAGGCGCAATTTTACCGATTTTGTTTTTGTCTGATTCACCCGAAAATTTGGGAACGCGTCCCCAGGTCATACTGGCGGTGGTTTAACACTCAAATGGGCATGGATCAGCCTACGGACACTTATATATTGAGGTGGGTGTTCATAGTTTGATGCGTGAGAATTGCTTATAAGCCGTGAGTTCAGAAGCCTTGGAGGGTGGCGAAACGTCACGAAGGACAGAGGAGGAACGCTCTCCACGGCTATCCCCAAAGAGCTCCTCTGTAGGGTTACTGTTCGATCACTGACCTAGCTGTCCAGTTATCGATCTCGCTGTGTCACTCCACTGGTGTCAGGAATCCATTGCGTTATTCCCATTGTTGTCTCCTGGACACCGCGTGTCACAACACGGAGTTGAGTTATACTTGTTGACACAAGGAGCCGTCTTGTAGAGTGGCACCACACACGACATGGTGTCGATTGTGATTTCTAGAACATGGAGCACAACACGTTCCCTGGCCATAGCAAGCCGATACTAAGTGGCCGTGGCGTCAACACGGCGCTTGTGCCAAGCCAAGTGCACCTTGACGCCACGGGATGTGTCAATTGGCTCGCTTATTACATCGCGACACGGCAAGGGGCATGCTTTATGGAACCGGTTTTCACTGGGCCAGGTGCGATCTTGCTGAAACAATCACTGCTACGAGGCAACATTCTTTCAAGCGCCCCCCTTGCAGGCTGACTGCGATCTATTATTCTCCAGACATGAGGAACCCGTCTCTGTGTGTGTGTTACTATGGTACATACATTACTCATGGTCTCCACAAAAGATTGGTGTTTCTTATTAGATAGTTGTACAATTGATTATGATTGCAGAAGAAAGTACCCAGTGAGCTTGCAAGCTACAGATGCGAACTCAGAGCATCATTGCATGAAAAGATCCAGCGATTCGTGACGTGCTCCTAAAAGTACAACAGAACCGTGGTGGGCCACCTCTATCCAGGCCCCGTCAGCCAACCGAGTTCCCGAGGGGACGCAGTCACCCATTCCACCGAGCATCGTGGTCACCACCAGCAGTTATGATCTATCTACTGCTGATTGGAGGCCTCTGTAAGCAGTGGTCATCCCTCACTGAGCATCGTCGCCATCACCAGCAGCTATGATCTATCTACTGCTGGTTGGAGTCCTCCGTAAGCAGTGGTCATCCCTCACTCCTGCGCTCCGCCGCGCGTCTCGAGTCCTTGCTGTGGAGGAGCGGCGCGACCCTGCCTCAAGCCCCACTTGTCTCAAAAGGTAACTGAGTCGCTTGTGGGATCCCTCGATCCCCCCGCTGTGCCCCACGTCATTCCAAGCCCCACGTCATTCCAAGCCACCGCCTCTTCAGCTGCTCTGCCTGGAGCCGCGCTTTGCACACAGACGCCGGGGAGGCGTCCGCATCCCTGCAGCATTGGGGCAGCGCCCAGCGCGCACGGACACTCGCGGGACCCCCTCCAGTTCACATTTTTAATTTGCTCTCATTTCTGCAGGTCTCACTCTCACCCTCTAGGATTGTAATTAATATTTGCGCCTAATGAATGCTAAATTGCCATTTAACATGTCGATCAAACAGGAGGGTGTAAATAGTTACACGTACTGAATATTGTGCCATATTTTGTGGTTTAACGTTGGTGCAAATTGAGTGAGGGTATAACTACCTTCAAGATTGAATGTTTGTGTGCGTTATAAATTACAAACTGTATTTAAAGGGATGTGGGTATAATTGTACGCATTGTATACTGTTTTGATTGTATATTTTATGGTTTGTCATTGGTGGAAATAATTTGCGACGGAGGAAGAACACTAAAATCAGACAAAGTCAAAAGTCTACAGCGCTTTTGCCGTTGTAACGATGGCCAGGGTAGTCCAGATGTCTTGAGACTCCCGTTTAAGTCTCTGAAACTTCATACGTGCGCATACCAGTGGGTGGGTAATGTAATGTAGGCAATATAAACATGACATAGCGTGGGTAAACATTATCATTCAGAAATATAACACTAATTGCTGCACGTTCTGAGAGTGCATCTCCGTTCGATGCGCGAGAGAGTCTTCCCGTGCGTTGCTCCCATCTCAAATCTCAAGACTCCCTTGTTCCGTAAGGCCTTGGAGGCCTCTGGCTGGGATTGTGGATGCTGTTCACTGCTGGGTGCTGTTGACCTGTGCCTGCTCAGGCACGCTTATTCCTTCATATATTTTCCACAATTATTTTATTTGTTACTTGATGTCCTGCATGAATGTATCGTCATTATTTTATTCAATTGACTTATTCTGAGGTCTTTTTCTCGACATGCCATTCTCTCCACAGTTCTGTGCAGCGCTTTGTGACCCTCGGGTGAAATGCGCTCGAAAAATGCAAATATTTCTATTATTCAATTTATTATGCGTGGGACAAATTCATTCAATGTCGAAGTTATTCATTCTAAGAGAGAACGACTCACGATTCAGAGGTGCGGGGTAACCTGCAGGGAGTTAGCTGGGATTGGACAATTGAGTATTGTTTTAGTTGTGGGAGGAAACTGCAGAACCCGGAGGAAGTCCATGCAGAACAGGAGGAGGGAACACACGAATTCCCCACAGGAAGTTAACCAAGGCGGGGCATTGAACCGCAGATGTTACCACGGTGCAGACGCTACCACTGAGCAACCCTTCCGCTTATTAATGGTTCTTTAAAGAGAGCAGTGAATGTTTGTATCAATCACATGGGGGTAGCAATACATCGGCAGTACCCTGTGAGTTTGTTACGGCTCGGTGTAGGAAAATTGCTGTCGTGAACTGCTCTTTCAGGATAGCCTTGTCGAGCAGAGGAGAGAACGCTCGACACGGCTGTGCCATTCATCTATAAGTAATCAACATCTAACAGCTCACCACAATAACTAATAACCATCTAACAATCCACCACAATAACTAATTAACATAGAACAATCCACCACAATAACTAATTACCATCTAACAATCCACCACAATAACTAATTACTATCTAACAATCCACCACAATAACTCATTACCATCTAACAATCCACCACAATAACTCATTACCATCTAACAATCCACCACAATCCGATTGTTATCTTTGGGCCATTGTTTCCACAACGGTAATGAGCTTGTTACAAATACACAAATGCCCAACGCAAAAGACAAATCAATACGGATACAAGTGGAGGCGTTCGTTAAAGGGAGAGTTAAACTTATTTTTGAAGTCATTAGTAAATATTACATGAGCATCGCTCGCTCATCGACCATCTGTCGTTAGTGTCGCTCCTAATAATCGTGCGTCTCTGCTACATCTGCAGAGGATGCGGGATTCCTGACTCATGTTTAATTCTGTTTTATGCTGCGGTTTGTTTCGTAATTATTTCTGTTGCGTGCGCGTCATTTCTCTGTCTGTTTTGTTTTTTTAGCGTGCCAGAGGATGTACATTTATGTTTCGTAATTTTTATTTATATGAAAGTGAGTGAATTATTTACAATCTCCCGCGTTGCTTCTTCAGGTTGTGCTGTGCCCACTCTGTTGTTGAGCGCGATCTCTGATGTTTCGTGCCAGGAGCTGGCATTCGCGCGCGGCAGGGTGGGTCCGCAGGGGTAGCGTCCGCGCCTCCTCACACAAAGAAGGTCCCTTCTCGAGTAAGTTCGATTACCGCCTTGGCCTCCTTCCTCTTTGGGGTTTGGGTGTTCTCCCTTTGCTCTGCGTGGGTTCCCGCCGGGTTCTCAGGTTTCCTCTCATAACAAACAAAATCCTCAAATTTGCCAATAACATCATAAGACTGTTTATAAATGCAATGTCTAGCAAATAGTGGCATCGGGTAACCACGAGACTGCCTCGGCCCTCTTCAGTGTCCTTGCAGCTCAGAGTTATTTTCTGTTCGCACGAAGACCTTCCACAGTGAACAAAGACTACGCGCATTATCAATTGTAAAAACGAATTTAAACTGCGATACATAACTGTTGTTTTGGTCATGTCACGCAAGACGAATGTGTTTCGCCAATATTTTACTAACACGATCAGCTGATGGTTTCCTCCCATAACTGAAAAAAACTGTAGAGAGAGCAGCTTTTCGAAGCAATCATCATGAAAAAAACTCATTTATTAATTGGCCTCGTCGGCTGGCAAATGTCAACACTGTGCCTGTGTTCCCCGGAGAAGTTTTACACGCGCACACAGCTCCGGTATAAACAGCCCGCTTTTAATTAATCCAATTAATTTCTTCATACGGCCGATAAGCAGGCGTCGCACCGCTTGGCAGAGCGACGCTGCACCATATAAAGACGTCAAGTATCGCGAGGACTGGGAGGAGGTGGTGGTAGTGGTGGAAGAGTTACTGAAACGAGATTCACTTGGTTTGCACTGATGTACGGTTTCACAGCTCAGTACATGACGATTGCTTTCTAAAGCTGTTCTTTCGGGGCAGCCGTGTCGAGTGCTCCCCCCCCCTTTCACTACATTTCACCTCCTACGTTGGAGGAATCCTCAGGCGTTCTGAGGCTGAGTGAACGATTAGCGTGCTGTGCTGTGCGTTCCGTGACATCAAAGGTAGTTCGCTGCCTTGCCCGCGTTCCTTGTATGCCTTGCATTAGCGTAGTTTGCTGATTGTGGCTGACAGGTAGTTGGTCACCGTGTAGCTGCTGTTTCTCTGCATGGCGACATTGATGTGACCCAGCAGCTGTCAGGAGGAGAAGTGGTGGAGTGTTGAATCAGTGTGATGATGCCTCCGCCGTATTTGTGAATCGGACGGTCCACGATTCCGGTCTCCGCACATTGCCGGAGAGTTTAACATTTCCCGTTAGTCCATCATCACCATCAACAAGATGCTGCCGGGGTGGATGCGGTTCCGCGCTTGTCGCCCACAAGCTTGGAAAATCGAAATCAGCGATGTTCAGCGTCAGCATCACGGTTGATGACGTTACGGTGCTTTGGTTTAAGCACGTGAGTGGCATAGCGCTTGCTGCACTTCGATCAGTGGTGAGAAGCTCACACGATCACAAGGGAAACCTATGAGACTAGAAGTCCCTTGCTCGAGAGATGTATGCCTCGGTGCGCTCTGATACGCACGCGAGTTGTACCCGCGTGGTGAGAGTCGCTCTCCAGAGCTGCTCTCTTGGGATAGCCGTGTCGAGCTTTATTCCACTCTCCTTGGCGAAGGAACAGTCTTCCTCGACACCTTCACGAAACCACAACTTTAAAGAAACTATTCAAACAGTATTACAGCACGCACACGCACACACACTGAGCTCAGCTCTGTGCTTCAGTAGTCATGCCTCGTCCCTGCCTGACCACGTGTGAAATTTGTGCACGTTATGAATTATATCATCATCATCATCATCAGATGCCCTGGTGATGCCTCCACTATTGGAGGGAAAATGTCGCGGAGGAAGAATGTTCGACACGGTTATCCTGCACAGAGCAGTGCTCATGGATCGAGCTGTGAAAAGCTACATCACGACTCTCGGTGCGGTAACAATGCATTCCATGAATATATCTCCTCTCACCGCAGAGGTGCCAAGGCGCTACAGAAAACTAGAGAGAGGTGGAGGCAAGGCAGCCACGCGGTCAGCCGACGCCAACCCGCCAGACATCGCGTCCAAACAATTAATTATTTAATTTGTGTTTGGGGGGGAAACCAGAGAACCCGGAGGGAGTCCACGCAGAATTCTTGGGNNNGGGGGGAGGGGGCGTGGGGGGGAGGCACCAACTCCAAGATTTCGCTCCGCATGCCATGAGCTACCTCCTGGCACCCACGGCAACGGTACCGATAACGCGCCTGGAGGGAGACGTTCTTAACGGCCTCCCCCTCCCCCCCGCATGGTGTGGCAGCCGTCATCGGACAGGGAAGGTTCCCCGATCGCACCGGGCCAGCCGTCGACCGTGCAGTCAATACAGCGCGGGAGCCACGAATGGACAAACAATCACCCCCGCGTAGCTGAACCGTTCCAATGATAGGGAGGAATAATGAACACGTGCATCAATAAACAAGTAGTCATTACTCATTGATGAAGTCTTCCGGTGGTAAATTTAAATTTCGCTTGAAAAATTGATGAAAATTGTAATCAAATGGGTTCTGTCACGATCAGAATCTCGGTCAATTAATTTTGTTCCCAAAGAAATTTCTGTCGGGAAGCATATTTATAATATATAATATATTTATTATATTATCTATTTATAAAATGTACATTTCTTATTTATTATATATTTATTCCGCCAGGATTATTCGGGATTCAGATATGTAAAATTAAAACTAAAATAAAAAAAAGACTGTAGGGGTCAAGTGATGTTAGCGAGCACCTATGAAAATCAAACACGGCAGACAAGGGGGTGGGTAACCAGCGCTACGCCTGGCCACATTTGTCTCCGCAGTAGCCATGTTTACACACTGCATTAGGTGCTTATTTGAAGCCGAGTCGACCTAGGGGAGGCTCAGTACAGGTCCAAACAATCGTTATTGGTGTTGTAGTAGGAATCGAACTCGGCTCACAGGTTTTGCAGCGCTGCGCGCCGACCACTGTACTGCTGCTTCCCACGAGTATATATATATGTATGTACTCACACATGACTCTTATCAATACCCTCTTAATCATGCTGAGGGCCGCGGGTGGCTGGAGCCTAACCCGGCTGACAGAGGGCGCAAGGCGAGGCTATACCCACGATGTGACGCAGGTACATCCATAGGCACACATTGTGTGTGGGGGGGGGGGTACAGAGTAGGCCTTTTCACCAGGCAGCTGTCGCATGTCTCTGGAGGGTGAGATGACGAAAACGTGCAAACTCCACGAAGAAACTCATCCGAGCCCGAAATCGAACCCAGAATGTATTGCTGTGAGAGGGCAGTACTACTGACTGTGCCACAGTGCCACCCCTCCCTGGATTATCCCTTAAATTGTGTCTGATGGTCACCACAGAGATTGTATAAACTGTTTTATTATCAAATTTCGCGATCGGATTTAATACGCGTGTAAACATCGGTTTTTTTATACAGTCGACATGTGTAACGTGGGCAAAGGTCATTATGAATAATTCATAGGAAACAAGATCAAAAGTTTGTTCCTGTGCAAGTAACGGGCGAACGTTAAAACCAGGGTTTTACATCAGCGGAGGTTGTCAGTGGGGTTTGTGAAAGGTTACCCATAGGCTACGGTCGTTAACGTAACAACAATTAAGATTAAAACCAAAATCCTTTCGTCATCCACTACTGCAGGGTCGCTCGTGGCGGCGGTGGTTCCACCGTACTTAAAGCTGGTCCGTTGACCAGCGAAATTTAATTTAACATAGAAAATGTAATTGCAGTTCACGCTGTGATTATTGCCATCTGAAAATGGGCTCCGTAGGTTTCTCTCACTGGTGTTTTGCTGAGTGTAATTTCGGATCGCTAACTAGATTTCCATTGGACATAGTTTTGTTTATTATTCGTGAGTAGCAGAGTACCCGCCCTTCAGGTGATCTTGTTCCAAGTGTGTAACACGTTCATCTGACGTCTCTCGTTGGTGACGTTTCCTGCTGGTGTGGCTGCTTTGAGCTTGATTTCTTCCTGACGGCTCTTTGAGATATTGCTGCCGCCTCTGAAGTTTCGAAAGCGTGATCAGTGAGTGAGAAGTAAATCTGAAATGTGACAAAAATATCAGTGTTTTGTTGAAAAATGTGCGCTTACGAATAACGAAACATTCGAACCTCGTACCCTCAGTGTGGCCATAAATACATGACAACACGTTTTGAAATACAAACAAACTGTAATGATGTAGGTTTTCACGGCTCGATGCATGGTGATTCCTTTGAAAAGTTGCTCTCTCTGGACAGCCGCGTCGATCGCTCCCTCTCTCCACCTCGCGACGTTTCGTCTTACACGTTAGAGGCATCCTCGGGCGCAGTGTGCGTGTGTCGTGTGTGTGACTTATTTATATGTTGGTGCTATGTATGTGTTGAGTCACCTCCACAGAGTCGCTGCATTCCAGGATCAATGGACGACTGTCGGGGTCCACTTGAAAGGGTTCCATTGTCCTGCTCACATCCCGGAATCACATTAACCCCATCCTGCTCCACCTGTGACTCATCTCCTAGCTTGCATCTCAGGAAAGAATGCCTGGTTCCATTTGCCATTGATAAATGACGGGGTGCAATCTTGTGTTTTGTTGATTAACAAATCAAAAAGCTTGATTTTATATTTTTAAGCACGCGAAAGAGTCTCGAGTTGGTCACCAGGAAGTGGTGACTCAAATGTTGCGAGGGATGGAGCTGTCTCTTAGTTCCTGAATGAAAGACGCAGTGTGCTCCAGATATGAAACACAATTTCGCGCATCTGAACAATTCAGAGGGCTTATGATGCCTCCATTGTGGGCTCCGAAACGTCGCAAAGAACAGGAATCGCTCAATACGGCTATCCTGAAAGATCAGCTCCTGAGAGAAATTCTCATTCATCGAAGTGAAAACGTAAATCGTTTGAGTGGTTATCTTTTTTAAAAAGCGACAGTTGCTACGCGGTGGAGTCACTCGACTGGAACGAGGCCTCCGCATGTTAAGAAAAAAGTAATTTCACATTTTGAAACAGTTTCCAAATCGTTACATATTTATATTCTCCCCATTGTTATTAGCTGTCCCCTCTCCACCAAATTATCGTTTCATGAAAGCTGCCAGCACTCGGCCAGACTGATGAATCCTTTGTCATATTCGTATCACGCGGATTCGTCTAAACACTCAACATCTAACTTGAGGTAACGTTCGAGAAATCGGAAGAAACTCTGGGAGGAGGAGCGTCCTTTGGCAGGGCTGTGGTGGGTGCATCGTTTAGCTTCATGGTTTGTGTCTCCCTGAGTAAATCATGTTAATGGTGCAATTTGTAACGCGCACAGAGTCCACGCTTGCTCATGGACAAGAGACAGGAAGCCGAGATAAAGGCACAGGGAAGGCAGTCATGTAGCCGGCCGGCGCCAACATTTGCCAGACCGTAGC
>JAZEWT010000014.1:2120955-2132068 GCA_036362905.1 Mordacia mordax
GGGCCACCGCGCCGCCCACCACATATATATGACAGATTTCAATCTACATTTCATATAAATGTGTCCGTTATGTGTACCGCTCCCTGTATAGACGAGGATTTAAGGCTGCTTATTGCACCGTCTGTCTTTTCATCCATATACGCCCTTTCTCTCATTTCGGGATGCCCGTATCGGGCGTTCCTCATCTTTCCTTCACGACGTTTCACCTGCACGTTGTAGGCATCATCAGGCGTTTGGGATACAAGGCAGAACGCCGAACACAACCATCCCGAAGGAATAGCTCTGATGTGGAGAGCAGTTCTTATACCTCGAGCCGTGAAAACCCGCATGGTTACAATATCTAGTCCCAGCATAGCAATGTTGAATCGCTGACTCTGGCTCAAGGCCATTCAAGGTGGTGAGGACACACCATGGAGGCACGCGTATCTCACGTTTACCAGATTTGACAAGTACGTTTCGCTTGCTGACGGCGAAACATTGCTTTTGAAATGTAGACGAGGACAGGGAGTTGTTGGGGAGATGGGTCCAGAGAATGTAAAGTAATCTATAACTGGCGAACCCAGCCGCTAGCTTTCCGGTTTTAAAATTAACAGTAAAGTAAGAGTAACAAATTAACCCCCCCCCCGGCAAACATCCCAGACATGCATGACGTAAGAATGCACTTTGAAGTCAGTATTAACAAATAAATAAAGGCAATCGAAAGCACACATGTAATACAAAGTCACACTGACTTCAGTCGCTAGCACTCGGTCACTCGGTCACGGAACGCCTGAGGATGCCTCCAACGTAAGAGACGAAACGTCGCGAAGGAGAGAGGAGGAACATACGACACGGCTATCCCGAAAGAGCAGCTTTTGAAAGTCATCATCCACATGCTGTGACGTTTCAGTGGAAGGAATCGTGGTCGTGGCTGCCTCGCGACTCGGCGCCACGTAAAGCAATCGCAGTCGCGTTTACCTGTCAGTCCAGGTCACGAACTGCAACTTGACATTGATGCCTTCTGATAACGGGGCGGCGTCGCGAGCGAGCCAATGAGCGAACGAACAAGCGTTCCAGGCCAGCTGCCGCAAGGCGCACCTGGCTTGGTACAGGCACCGTGGTGACGGCACCGCTGCTTAGTCGCGGTTGTGAGTACGTGTGTTGTGGCGATCTGGGCGAACTGCTCTCAGCAGCCAACACCTGTGACGAATTTCTAAAGCGGTTCTGAGCCTCCCCTAGATCGACTCAGCCTCAAATGAGTAAGTAGTGCGGTGTTTACACATCGCTACTAGGGAGACAAAGGCGGTTGGGCGTGGTGGTAGCCACTCACTGCGCTCGTACGCCATGCTGTCCTTCATAGATTCTTGATAACAGTACTTGACCCCGCAGGCTCTTGAGCCTATTCGGGGGAGCTCTCACTTTGTGTATGCGTGCATGTGCGTGCGTGCGTGCATGAGCGTGCGTGCGTGCGTGAGAATTCTGCCTTACGTCACCACCTCGGGCGCTTGTTATTAACCGCGGGAATTCGGGCGAGACGCGAGTCCATGCTGACACGCGCAAAATACACAGGGATCGTTATTGTTACCGTGTTGGGACCCCCGTAATCCTGTACAGGGTCGCACCGGGGCTGGAACCTCTCCCCGCAGACGCAGGGCATGAGTTGATCTGTACCAAGGAAGAGAGACCATCTCAGGGTAATTTAGTCAACAGGCCAATCAACTTGGGTAGCAGCAGCAATGTGTCCTTGAACTTGGGAGTAAACCGGTGTATCTGGTGAGTGTGTGAGTGAGTGAATGTGTGCTGGACGAGTGTGTGACTGGGTGAGTGGGTAAGTGTGTGGGTGAGTGAATGAGTGAGTGGGTGAGTGAGTGCGTGAGTGAATGGGTGATTGAGTGGGTGAGTGTGCCGGTGAATGAGTGGGTGAGTGAGTGGGTGAGTGAGTGCGTGAGTGAGTGCGTGAGTGAATGGGTGAGTGAGTGGGTGAGTGTGCCGGTGAATGGGTGAGTGAGTGGGTGAGTGAGTGAATGGGTGAGTGAGTGGGTGGGTGAGTGAGTGAGTGAGTGAGTGAGTGAGTGAGTGAATGGGTGAGTGAGTGAGTGAGTGTGCCGGTGAGTGAGTGAATGAGTAGGTAGTGAATGAGTGAGTGGGTCGGTGAGTGAGTGGGTGAGTGAGTGCGAGTGAGTGAGTGAGTGAGTGGGTGAGTGAGTGAATGGGTGAGTGAGTGGGTGAGTGTGCCGGTGAGTGAGTGATTGAGTAGGTAGTGAGTAAGTGAGTGGGTCGGTGAGTGAGTGAGTGAGTGGGTGAGTGAGTGGGTGAGTGAGTGCGAATGAGTGAGTGGGTGAGTGAGTGAGCGGCTGAGTGGCAGCAGCGTGTCTTTGGACTGTAACCAGAGAAAACCCACGCGGACATCGGTAAAGGCGTACAAACTCCACACAGCACTGTGTCTGAACCGAGACCTCAACCTTGAAAGTTGTTGCTGCGAGGTGACAGCGCTACTCACTGCGCCACCGCTACTCACTGCGCCACCGCTACTTACTGCGCCACCATGCCTCCAGGAAGGCGACGAGTCTCTTGCTCATACGAACCACAAATAAACCCCACGTACGGACACAAACATCCACAACGAATCGCAGGCGCTGGCGGCACAGTGGGATATCGCGGGGCCATCTGCCATTCGCTCTATCAGTGGATAGGCCGATGAGATATTTCCGCGCGGTCATCAATTACTTTCATTTGCACGTCGTGAGCAGTGGGCCCTTTGTTTCGTTCGTTCAGTTGCTGTGACCGTCGGTGGGGAAATTCAATTAAAACGCGGATTAACAACGTTGTTACTCGGTGCCAATTCAGTGCGTCCTCTGCTTAGTGGCCTGCGTTGTTCACACGCCGCTTTATATCGCTTCATCGCTGAGTAACGCGAGTCCTCACATGTGGAGAGGAAACCGGAGTACCCGGCGAAAATCCACGCGGACACGGGGCATCTTTGGGCTGCTTTCAAGAGGCCTGACGATGCGTCCATCGTGGGAGGTGGAACGTCGCGAAGGCCAGAGAAGGAACACCGGACACGGCTATTCCGAAAGAGCAGCTGTGGAGAGGAAATCGAATGCATCGAGCCGTGACAACGCCTACATCAGTACAAATGCACGCAGATTGTGATGTTATTGTTTTATTTGTGTGTCGATCGTGACTTTTCATGCTTGATATTAATAATAATTACATTCTCAAAGCGCATCCCAAGGGTTGCACGGCACAGTACATCGCGAAAATAAATAACCAGTAAAAGGGGACTAGGTTGATAAAACGAAAGACTGACATCATACAAGGGCGGCACGGTAGCGCAGGGAGTCTCGCTGCTGCCTCACAGCGAGTGTAACCTCGGTTCGATTCCGGGCTAAGGTACCTTTCTTTGTGAGGTTTGCGTGCTCTCGCGTGTCCGTGCGGGTACTCCTGTTTCCCTCCACTGTCCAACGGCAATCGGCTCCTGGTTTAATTGGCCTGCTGACTACATTCTCTCCGGTGTCCGATGATAATATTAATACTTGCACTTCCTGAGCGCTTTTCACCCGAGGGTTACAAAGCGCTGCACAGAACATCGAGTAGATCTATTAAAAGTAAAAGACATTGTTTTACTGTATGACGTACCCTCCTAGGTGTATCGATGGCTTGCGCCCTGTGTCTGCCTGGATAGACTCCGGCTCAACACCATCGTGTAGAAGATTAAGCGGGTCCTGATAAATAATGATGATTATGATGAGGACAATTAAATATAACCCTAGATAAAAAGAGTTAAATGGTGAAGTGCCTTAAGCTTGTGGACAAAGAACGGTGAAATTATAAAAATACAAAATTTGCTCAAGTGATGGGACTGGGTATATCCCTGCCTTGCGCCCTGTGTCTGCCGGAATAGGCTCCGGCTCACTGCGACCCTGTACAGGATTAAGCGGTTCAGACAATGAGATGATGTGAGTCTTTGATCAATGCCACTCTTGCCTTTTGGATCACGCAATGCAACTCTGCGTCTGTGTCCCGCAAACGGGGTCCCTCGCCGCGGTGGATGCCACCTCGGTCGTGCTCCCTCCTTTAGGCTGCCGGTCTCCCATTAGTCTCGACCACTAGCCGCGAACGCGGCTAGTGGTCCCATCGCTACTACGTGGCTTGACGTCACCACGGCGCCGAGGCCAAGTCAAGGTGCACCTTCCGTTGGTTAGGTCGAACGTTTGTTGTTCTGCAGGACTCCCACATGCAGCGCTTGCAAAACTCACTCGATATTTTCTGCTGTAATAATAAACATCTATCTATGTGAAGTGTCGTAGTCTCGCACATAGGCATATACTTACAGATTTATTACAATGACAGATTATAGGTACACATGTAAATACACGCAAAAATATGCAACGAGAAGATAAAGCCAAAGATTCCCCGTAGAGCCTTAACAGACTGTAGGGTCAAGTGATGTTAGAGAGCACCTATGAAGGCCGACAAGGCACGCCAGGGGGGTGGGTTGCCATCACCATGCCCGGCGGCCGCTTTTGCCATTCTGTACCGGTGGGTAGCGACCCATCAGTGGGTTCGTGGAGAATTCCTTCTGTAGAGGAGTTTTTTCGAGCCACCTCTAGTAGAGACCCCTTCTCTCAGCAGCGGCAGGTGCAAGCCATTTCAGGGCTGTGCCTTTAACTTTGTTGTATTTTGTTACGGCCCGTATTTACAGGCGTGAGAGGTCGGTAGGGTCAAGAGCCATTGGTGGGGGAATTGTGGGGGAATTGTGGGGGAATTGTGGGGGGAATTGGCGGCTTCAATAAGTGGACGCTCACCTGTGCCCCAGCGCCCGGTGATCCGGCCGCATGGGCTCTCATTTCATTTTGAGTTGACCCCGTGTGGAAACTTCAGTCATTGGCTCGCATTCCGAGCTGACCTTCAAGGTCACCGGCCAAGTTAGCGATGGGTGGGTGGTGGGACGGGAAGTGGGCGGGAGGGGGGAGTTGGGGAGGGGGGCAGCTAGCGTGTTCTACAGCAGTGCTTTTCAATTTTTTTTTCCTGCGACACAGTTTTTTTAAAATGTTCGCGCCCACGATCCAACTCAGTTTTTAGACTCGAGCTGTAATTACAGTGAAGCAAAACACATTTACATGCGAACGGGAAAGGCGACCCAGGGCTTGACGTGATGCGACCCAGGACCCGTACTTTGAAATCCACTGTCCTGGAGGACGAGTTATCTGCGATGTCTTCGCTCTGCTGGCTGTCGCGCTCGCCCAGCGAGCAGTGTTGACAGAGACGGGAGGGCAATGGGAGGTGTGCAGGGACGTGAGCGTTGAACCGAGTGTTTTTCCTTTCGCCCCCGAATGGGGAGAGACTGCTGAATCGTCGAAAACTCTCCCCCAGCCCCAAAGGCTGCGGCCAATGCGAGCCCCAGTCGCGCTCTGGGATTAAAGCAGAATGGCGGAGTGGTCTCACGCGCTTCATCCCGAAAGGATTCTGAAGTCATGATTATCAGTGTCTGTACGTGATTACTCCTGTACATGGTTGGCAGATATAGGGCGCAAGGCAGGACAGAATGTAATCAGTTCCAATGTGTGTCACGTGTTTTTTTCCCGAAGGCTCCTGTTGATGATGGCTCTTTCTGCTGACATGGCTACTACTTTGAGCTGGGATTCTGAAACCTTTCGGGAATATTGTTGCTGGCTTTCTGAAGTTTCAAAAGAGCAACCAGTGTGAAATGTAGCTGAAATGAGCCCTAAAACCATTTGCGTTGTGCTGATAAAATTTGCGCTTATGTAGGATTCGAACCCCGTTACACCAAGTGTGAACATACAAATATATATCTCGATGTACAAACTACTTGCTCGGTTATATATAGGTCTTTAAAGTGGGTTCAGGAGGACAAAATCACAAAACAATTTTCAGTCCCCACTAAATCCCGGTACAGGGTCGTAGAGGCCGAAGCCTATCTCAGCAGACACAGGGTGTGAGACAGGGCAATATCCAAGATGGGGCGTTGGTGCTGGTCACCCATCCCCTCGTGTGCCGTGAGAGCCTTGCTAGGTGCTCGCTAACAGCATTTGAACATATAGGCTGTTGAGGCTATATGGGGGAGGGGGGGGTGCGTGCGTGTGCGCACGATCATTTGGTCTTACGTCACCACCTCGGGCGGTTGTTATTAACCACGGGAATTCGGGCGAGACGCGAATGCACGCTGACACGCGCGAAATACACGGGGATCGTTATTGTTACCGTGTCGAGACACGCTTAATCCTGTATAGGAGCGCGCGGGGGCTGCAGCCTATCCCGGCGACGTAGGGCACGATTATGATTTTACACAGAACATGGTGCCAGACGCAATTTATTCAGCAGGCTAATTAACCTAGGCAGCAGCAGCATGATGTGTTTGGACGTTGGGAAGAAACGGGAGTACCTAGTCAGCGATAACCCACGCGTACACGTAGAGAACACGCAAACTCCACGTAGAAAGGCACCTAAGCCGGGAATCAAACCCGGGTCCCTTAATGTTGTAAGGTGGCAGCGCTACTCACTGCAGCACCATACAGCCGGAGCCAGTTCCATTAAAGGCGAATTGCGCGTAACACCATCAGTGATTCAATTAAGCGTGATTGGTCACGCCTGGTGCGGGGGCACCTGGGTCACACTTGTACACAAATATCTCCCATATAGCCTCAACAGATTGTAGGGTCAAGTGCTGATAGCGAATAGCATTTATGAAGGCAGGCACGGGGCAAGGGAGGGACCGTGATCAGCATCACGACCGGCGCCACGATCAGCACCACGGTCAGCGCCAAGGTCAGCACCAAGGTCATCACCACAATCAGCACCACGATCAGCGCTACGGTCGGAACCACAGCCGCCACTACCCCACAGAGCTTTTAGTAGACGATGAAAACGTAATGCCGCCCGACTGATTCAGAGTGAGACCTCTGCTGCTGAACCACAACCAGCCATGAGCACATTGCCGAGGTATGGAAACTTCTCTGTTCTCTCCACAAATAACCCACCACTCACGAAAGCTGAGGAGATGGAGTATTTGATGGTATAAAATACCCAGTCTGATGCTTGTATTTAGTGGGGCTGATGGTAACACTCCACCTCTTTGTGCATACTCTAGATTCAATAACAGAGCCCCAACTAGTTATAAATGAGTGGTAATTACCAAATCATCGACATGAATAACATGGTTGGCCAGGAGAGAGCCATTCCTTGACTGCACCCGGGCATCGATCAATCCCATTGTACCTGCACCAGATGAAAATTTCTCTGGTACATCCATAGAAAGCCTCTCGAACTACGTGGTCCAAAACGATATTAAATAATGTAGGAGCCAGGGGGCATCCGTGTCGCACTCCAAGGTAAACAGGCAACAGCTCTGACTCTCGACCACGTAGTTTTACCCAGGCTTGCCCACCATCATGAAGTTCCTTAATGGCAGTGAGCAGAGAATCAGGGACCCAAAAGCACGAAGAACAACCCACAATCCCGACCTACTGATGGTATCAGAGGGCTTAGCCATGTTAATAAAGCAGAGATGTAGATCCTGTTGGAATTCCCTACATCTCTGCTATAGCGGCCGGACAAAGAATATGGCATCTGTGAAAGACCTCCCCAGCATGAAACCACAATGGGGTTCCACAAGTCTCTTCCCAGTGTACTTGGCAAGGCGATGTTGAATAATCCTTGCCAGGACTTTTCCCCGCACATTGAAGAGCGAGATGCCCTTCTAGTTGTTACAATCGCTGCAAATCGGTAATTAAAGAGGTGGACCACTAGGGCATTATTTTATTTCCACGAAACCCGTCTTGTGCTCTAGACGGTTTAATGATGTCACATAAGGCAGTCTTAAAACATAGACCACCTTACTTTTGCATTTCTCATCTCTGCCCGGTGCTTTTCCTCGTCTCCGGCTCTGCATCGCCTTACGTACTTCCTCTACAGATGGTACCTCCGCCAACTACTCAAAGGGGATGGCTACTTCTTCCATTAGCTGAGGCACCGCACCCCTATATGTTATCCTGTGATGCTCTCTGAGCTGAGGTGTTTCCCTGCTCCAAAGCCTCACAGAAATGATCGACAAACGCGCGAACTTGTTCCTGGGAGTCGGAGATTGGGATCTCTATTTTCCTCGTGAAACTATACACACACGTACACACACTCGCACACACACACATACTGCCGTCATCGGGCTGTTCCTTGAGAGGCAGAAGGCATATGGGCGGAAAAAAATTGCGCGCAACACGAATACAGACAAAGATCCCCCGTGTAGCGTGGGCAGACTGTAGGGTCAAGCGCTGTTAGACAGACTGGCACGGAACACGAGGGAGTGGGTAGCGCACACGACACCCGATCGCCTTTGTTTCCACAGTGTTGATGATTACACAATCACATAGCAACCCACAGACTCACACAGTGACCCACAGACTCACACAGTGACCCACAGATTCACGCAGTGACCCACAGACTCACACAGTGACCCACAGACTCACACAGTGACCCACAGACTCACACAGTGACCCACAGACTCACACAGTGACCCACAGACTCACACAGTGACCCACAGACCCACACAGTGACCCACAGATTCACACAGTGACCCACAGATTCACATAGTGACCCACAGATTCACACACTCTCCAATCATTTGACCTTAGACCTTTTGTCCCTTCAGCGCCGTGCTCATGGAAATGATTTTCACAAAAGCGAGAACTTACTTTTACACATCCTGCGCGTATGGTGATGGGCTGTATTTTATAAAGTCAATCGTGGGGTTGATATGTTTTGAACTTTTTATCTTATTTTCATGTCCTCTGATTTATAGCCATGATTTAACTTTTAATTGATCTACTCTGATGTTGTTGATATGCCGTTCTCTCCACAACTCCGACTTGTATAATAAAATGTTATTGTTGTTGACGTGGCGTTTATATGTTGTTGTTGTTGTTGACATGCCGTTCTATCCACAGCCCTGTGCAGCGCTCTGTGACCCTCGGGTGAAAGGCGCTCTAAAAGTGCAACTATTATTATTATTCGCTTCCGACATCGACTCGGCCTCTCGAGATGAGCGCTGCCCGGCCGGATGTGATATGTTAATAGCCTCCCACCTCCCAAAATCATTTGCAAATACGTCCCACCGATGCGTCACTCACACCCACAGCGTTTTTTTAAGACACGATGCTTAATTTTATTGTTGTGATTACTCCTCCATAAGTATATATTTATATAAAAACAAGGTGTTGATGTTTTTCCCGGTCTTTCTATTTTCGCGCTAATTGCGCGAGTTGTGAGCACCTGGGGAATTCTTCCGGTATTTATGGCAATGTAGGTTCAGTAAAATTAATTGCGGTGCCGTGAATAAAATCAACGAGTGAGCTGAGCCACGCTCTCCGGGTATGAGAAGGCGCACGCGGCGGTGGAGAGGCCCATTCGAACCCATTTACGACCAATCACAACCGGTCAAGCAGAATCTGTAGGTGATGAAGCAAGTCTAGATGTCACGAAAGCCACGGTCACGAGTCGAACCTGGCTGTTGTGGGTGCATAAACAAAGACAAAGACCCCCCATATAACCATAAAACATCGTAGGGTCAAGTGCTATTAGCGAGCACATATTAACGCCACCATGGCACGCGAGCAGGTGAGTAGCCGGTACGACACCAGACCTTTTGTCTCCTCAGTGGCGATACTTACACCCGCCACAAGGTGCTCATTTAAGGCTGAGTCGACCCAGGAGAGGACCAGGACCGGTTCAGAAAATCATCACTGCTGTTGGTCGTGAGCAGTATTCGAACTCGGCCCGCTGGGTTCAAAGCGCAGCACAAACCGATACAACCCCACTCCTCATCTCGTAACGTGCACTCACTCATGCTCACCTCCACATACCACTACACACCACCGCACACCGCCTCTTCTACATCATGCTATGAATCATTTATTCGTTCTTACGACCCAATTAGATGGTCGCTGTGAGCCGGAGCCTATCCCAGGCAAATACAGTATGCAAGGCTGGGCTATACCAAGGATTGGATGCCAGTACGTCGCAGAACACTGGGGTAATTTCGTCTAATTCACCTAGACTGCAGCAGTATGTCTTTGGAACATGGAAAGAAACTGTAGTACCTGGTAAAACCTCACGTGGACACGAAGAGAACACACAACCTTCACACAGAAATTCCCCCGAGCTGGGAATCAAACCCGGCTACTGTCTTAATGTGAGGCGGCAGCGCTGCTCACAGTACCAGCGTATGGCCGACGCCCGCTATGAACCAGAATAAAGCCCAGAGCCCACGCACTCTTGATCGGTGTGTGGCGTGAGTAGAGGGCATCGATATTAACTAAGGTATATATGCGTCGTTAAAACTCCCAGCTTAATTAAGATCTCACTATGCTGTCGGCACGTTCAAGGGTAATTCTGTATCTTAGGGTTAACAATAATTAAATGTACAATTTACAACACGTGGGGCACAGCGTTGGTTCAATGTCGAAGGTTTATTCTAATTGACAGCAACTTGCGAGGCGCGGGACAACTGCAGGGAGGCCGGGAAGGCGATCACGTGGTTAGCTGACGTCAACATTTGCCCGAAACTGCATTCTATGTATATATTACGACGTTATCGGAATTGTTTTTTTTTGTTGTTAGTTATTGGAGGAAACGGGAGAACCCGGAGGAAACCCACGTAGAATGGGGGAAGAACACCATCTCCACAGAGAAAAGCGCCCGCGGTGGGCATCGAACCTCCTCAGACAGGACCTTCTTTCTGCAAGGCGTGAATCGCACTGCTGCGCCACCCTGCCGCCCGATGTATTGTCAGGAACAACAACAGCAACTAAAATCAAAACAACAGAATGGAAACGATTAGGCGGAAATTGGAAGAATTCTCATCTCAAGCAACCATTATTTTAATGTCGAGTCCCATTTTTGAACGAGCGCGAGATGACCGCGTGCACACGTGTGTGCGCGCGTGTGCGCGCGTGTGTTTCTTCGTGCCTTTCAGTAATACACGCAGGTAAAAATAGCTCACAATTTGCTGGAAGTGGCCATTAAAAAGGCAGTGTGATCTTGTGGAGTCGGATGCACTTGATTTAGTTCCAGGGTTTTGCCCATATGGCTGAGAGGAGGGCACTCCCGCTGTGAACACAAG
>JAZEWT010000014.1:2193992-2224631 GCA_036362905.1 Mordacia mordax
TTTTTTTTTTGAGGGAGGGGGCTGCTCAGGGGGAGGGTTGTTGTTATTGTTGTTGTTCAGTCTGGTTTTAAATATGTTTGAGGCTTCTGAGTGAAAGAAAAATCCAGATTCATCATCATGATCAATACCCGCTTAATCCTGCACAGGATCACGGGGGGCTGGAACCTATCCCGGCAGAGGGCGCAAGGCGGGGCTATACCCATGATGTGACGCCTGTATATCGCGGGGCACTAATTTGGGAAAATTTACTCAACAGGCAACTTAACCAAGGCGGCAGCGTGTCTTTGGACAGTGGCAGGAAAACCCACGCAGACACGGGGAATTAAACCGGGGTGCTTCCTGCTGTGAGGCAGCAGCGCTACTCACTGAGCCATGGCGCTGCCCAGAAACTCTGCCAAAGTGGATGATTTGTACACATTTTAGAAAGTGCCTTGTGACCCTCGGGTGAAAGGCGCTTTAGAAATGCAAATGTTATTATGAAAATCGTCACCATGACCACGCTCTATCCACTGCTGGGTGAAATTCAGTCCCCTCTGAGTTATCGCGAATCCATTAAAGTAATGCGACGTTAGCAGTCCCACCTCACTCCCGCAAGCGAACCGATGGAATCGTTCCATGTCCGTGGGGCCCTACCCTGTCCAGGGTCTATTGTTTGCTTTGAAATACAATGCCATTACCAGTCTTGAGTACAATAACGTACGGGCGGGCGGGGCCCCCCCCTCACCCTCCCCCTCACCCCCCGGTGGCAAAAATCTACGAGTTGGGTCCCCCTTGTCACAGAACAGAATCTTATACGAACCACGCGGTTTCAATGTAATTTTCCGAAAATGCTTCCGATGATTGCTTCCAAAAGCTGCTCTTTTTCTGAATAGCCGTGTCGATCGCTCCTCCTCTCTCTGTTTTCGCGACGTTTCTCCTCTCACGCTGGAGGCATCCTCAGGTATCCTGTGATTGAGTGGTTTGTTTGGCTCTGCTGTGTTGGTGATGAAGCCCCTCTCATTCTGAGCCCCTAATTACTCGCTGTGCGTTTACAATTAACTTGAATTTGCATTTCATGAGTGCCTGCCAAGTTGTTTCGCCGCTTTCGCCAATGTAAATCTCTTCTCAAAGTCAGTAATGGATGAATGTGTCTGTCTTTAAAGAATGTGCAAGATCTTCATTGACAGCAACATACACTCCCGCTCATCGGCTGTTCCTTGAAAAACGCTCATTTGTATAATTGTTCGATCTTGAGTCACATATACACGCGAATGGTGTCGTTAAATTCAAGGCAGTGGGCTCTTCAGAAGATAATGCCCACATGATTGACAGCCAGGGTTCCCGAGCTGAAAATTGCAAAGTATAGTCGCGTCACGAGCCAAGTTGTCCACCAGAGACTCGAGTGCAGGATCGTTAGACTTGAGGCCAGATGTCTGAACATCCATCGTGGTTACTTCTGACATACCATTCTTTCTCCTTCCCTCGTCGAGGTGAGCAAAACGAGACGAAGACGGCCCTTGTCCGACGTTCCGTTTCTGGAACTGTGCAATGTTAGTGGGTTATTTTCCGAAAATCGCAAATTCACGTGACCTTTTTTTAAATCGCGAGGTCGACAGAGGAAGCGATCGACGCGGTTGTCCCGAGAGAGCAGCTTTTCGAAGCACTCATCATACCGGTGTTGAATTAAAGTATTTTCTGGTGATCGTATCTATTTCTGAAACTGAGCCAGTGATGGAAATTCCTTGTGTGTCTATGGAGAGGAGCAGTTTTTTTCGAAATACAAGCCATTGGTGGACTTTTCAGTGCCAGATCGCATTTATTTTTATGATACCGGTGGCAATGGTGGCAATGCTGATGATATATAGAGGTGGCGTAGGCACCAGGTAAGGATACTGCGCGGTTTGTTTCTGTTGAAACTCGATCAGGCCCGCCACACGAGGCAAGACCTCGACGATTGTGCAGGATATACTGACGGGGGGCATTGTCCCGGAATCCCCTAGGAGGAGCTGGAGTCTGCCTCTAGGACACGCTGGCGTGACTGCGTCCCTCTAGATTGGGAACGCCTGGGAATTCCTGAGAGAAGAGCTCGGGTCCGTCGATCGGTAGGGGGGGGGGTCTGATTCGCCCTACTTGACATGCTGCTGCTGCAACCTTTACCAGAAAATGCTGCACCTGGAAAATTGATGGATGGATGTATAACGGGGATTATTATTGCTGGGATACCAGATGGGAAGGAAGAGACGCAGAGGTGCAAAGTGCTGGGATCCAGCAGGACACGTTGACAAATGTCTATTTAAAGTACGCACTCACTTCGGAAAAAGAATGTAAATCGGAACTGGAGGGAGCGTGGTAAGAAATGAACGTAGCACGGCTGGACTCTCCGCTTGTTGCCGGAATCCGCGGTTCAAATCCGGCAGGTCATCCTGGTTATAATCGGAGTGCGGAGTCACCAAAGGTTTGCGCATTGTGTGCCGACGTCACCGACCCAGTTCATGTTTTTTTCTTCAATGTCACGAATGTCCATCAAGATATCAAATTGGAATCGTGCACGGTCTTCGTCACACGCCTCTAGGGTCCTTGTGACAGAGCCTTGAGACTCGTTGTGGCTTTCAGCGCTTTGTGACCCTCGGGTGAAAAACGCTCTGTAAATGCAATTATTATTGTTATTGTGAAACAGACTTAGTAATATAATTAACTTTAATAAACAATACTTTAGAGACGAGGGCGTGGGTGAGTTTAGAACCGGCTGGGTTGCCAGATGCTATTCAAGACCTCCATTTACAAGGTGGGGCGCCAATCAGTGATGAAAATATATGACATTTGAAAACTAATTTTACGCTGTTGTGGACCCATTATGTTCAACGTCCTAAACTAATATTTCCTGAAACAATCTTGCATAATTTCTTTATTTCTGTAATAAATAAAAAGCCCAATCCGATGGGAAAAACAACCAAATTATGGTAAAAACCAACAATAACAACTGTAGGAAAATTAATGACTACAGTCACTCGGTCGTTTTGCTTTGTTGTGTATAATTGCGAAATGCTGTTAAACGCGCGGTGATTTGTTTAGCGAGGATTGGCATCTGTTTGCTTTATAATCATAACGTCACAGCGTTGTAGGCTATCGTGGAAATGGCATCTCTCGAAATCGCTAAGGATTTATCGAGCAGCTGAAATGCGGCGATCAGGCTGTGAGCCCCTGCGAACTATTTCGAAAGCTCTTCCGTCCTCTAAGATGTTTTTAGTTCATTAATGAGTCTTGATGCGCGTGGGAGGAAAGCGGAGAAAACACGGGCGCGCGAGCGAGCGGGCGGGCGGGCACCGCTCTGTCTCACAGAGAACTCATCAATGATGTTACCCACACTTTCACTCACACAGCCACGGCGAGGAAGTTTCATCTCTGTGTGATCCACAAACCCTGGCCGCCGCCTCCGCAATACTGAATTACAGGCCCTGTGCGTAGCCACCACTGCCCCGTTATCTTTGCCATTGTACCATGTGTATGTGTATAGAGAACAGCGCGAAACAAACTTGCCCGCATTTGTCACATTGCTGCCTGACACAATTACAACTCTTGGCAGCGGTGGCGCAGTGGTCTGCAGACTGCACATTGAGGCCGTCGACCCGAGATCGATTCCTGGGTACGGCTGAGATCAGCGTTAATGTCTCCGCTGGATAAACATCCCCAGTGCAGGGCCCTGAGGAAAATGAGTCTTGAGATGCAGTAGTGCGTTGAGCCTAAGTAGACCTGCTGTGACTAATTCAACAGTATATGTATTGGTTTAGAGTGGCGCACTGAGTAGCGCTGCTGCCTCACAGCAAGAACCACCCAAGTTCGGTTCCAGGTTCGGGTGCCTTTTTGTATGAAGTTTGCGTGTTTTCCTCATGATTGCGTAGGGTTTTGCCAGGTATTCCGATTTTCTCCCACCGTTCAGAGACACACTGCTGCCTAAGTTAATTGGTCTCCTGAGTAAGTTGCCCCAAGTGTCCTATGATGTACTGGCGTCATATCCTAGGTATAGCCCCGCCTTGTGCCCTCTGTCTGCCGGGATAGGCTCCGGTCCCCTGCAACTTTGGTACAGGATTAAGCGGGTATTGATAACGATGATAATGTATTGGTTTAATAGTTGTTCGTAATACTTAATGGGTATACATTTGCTGATGATTCTCGTGATGATTTTACTTGTGTGTTTTTTTTTATCACACTGCATCTGAACTTACGTTTAACTTTTATCTCATATTGTAGCCTTCAGTCTAAACTTGTAATTGGCGTTAGCCATACTAATAAGCTTGCTCTAAAATTCTATGCATGACATATCCAATAGTTACAATGCTATCTAGTGAAATTTCAATTCCCTAATTAATATATACTCACGAATGTTTATCAAGTTGTTTTTATTTCCTGGGGTATCGTTCTGTATGGTAACTTGCGTACTCGCTGCCTGCTGAACAACTGTTAAAAAGCGCTACATAGCTTAAAGGTTCCTTTAAACTTAAAGGCCGACATGCATTATCTCGAATGCAAGTGAGTTCCTCTGTAAGTGTGCTCTGCTCATCATCATTCTGGGGTCGATAAAATCGGAGGAAGTCAACAGTTATTGTCAAATGGATATACTTGAACCCCACCATAGGAATGTCCAATTTCCACGACTGGCTCAAGGGAATCTTAGATGCACATCTGAGATTCCCTCGCATATGCATGCGAACCAAATCCAAATTGCATCGCATTCACAAGGGATTGATAACTTTAATAAGAATCAACACAGATTAACCACAGTTGCAAAGCCCGTGTCAGACGCACTATTTATTTACATTTTTCAAATTGTTCAGTGATGCACAGGCACATTAACAAACAAAACCCAACACATTCATCAATTAATAATTTTTAAATCCCAATGTCAATGATTAAGTATTTTATAATAATTATATATGTTGTTGTTGTTGTTTTTTTCTGTTAAGGCAGTGTTGCCGAGGAGTGTGTTGAGTTTTTAATACTGAGCCGGCTAGATTTCTCACGCAGTGTTACGTAACACGCGGTGTACCATTGGCTGTGAGTAAGTGGCTTGAAAATCCTACACAGCTGTCCCATTATTCACCATCATCGCTCCTTGTCATCGCGACAGCAGCAACGAAACAGAACGGGCAGCAAAACCATTTATATCCAAACCGGCACGTGTCGGCGGATCTTGGCTGCTTCCGATTTTAACTGACAGCTAAATATAAAAAAAACAGCGGATTGGACGCACGTCCCAACTGGCGGGCACGTGACGACGCATTGATTGATCGATGATAATTGATTCTTACACTCTCAGTGCACGGTATCAAAATCGTGCCGCGAGGCCAATCTGTTATTGATTCTTGTCGGCGTTGTGCGCCGCCACTCGCGTGGCTGCTGCAGCCACCGGGGCTCATTCGCACGAGATATTGCTGTGGAAAGCCCGTAAGGCTGATGGGCTAAATAAAAATATGGAGAATTGCTGTTGCTAACGCGCCGCACAATATTCGCCCAATCTTGAAGAGAGAGAGAGATGAAGAGGCACGAGGAAACGCCACGCATGAGAGGAAAGGCAGGGGAGAAATGAGCTGGCTCCAAATGCCTCCACAGCCAAACTCTGCGGTTCTCTGTATATCAAGGCGTAGGCTGATGTCTCAGTGGACCTATTAACGCTATGGCTACTTTTTGCCAGTGTACATATATAAGATTAGAACAGGTGTTAAGATCTTAACACCTGCATAATCGCCAGATATATGATGTCTGAATGTTTGCATGTAGGAACGAAACTGAGCACCCGGATAACACCTCGTTCATGTTGATTTTGAGTGACCGATTGTGGTCTTTGTGTTAATTTATTACCTACAATGCTTCACAACAAGCAACGCAAACTGAGCGTTTGGTACAATGTTGCTGTTTGTGTCGAGCCTCAAAAATGCTCCATACAGCTATCCCGAAAGAGCATCCCTTGAGAGCGATTCTCAATACATTGAAGCACGAAAACCTGCATCAATATGACTTATTGTGTTAAACTTTGGACCCATTTTTATGGGTATAGTGCTCTTACCAATAACATTGGGTGGCGCAGTGGGTAGCGCTGTCGCCTCACAACAAGAAGGTCTCGGGTTCGGTTCCCCGGCTCGGGTGCCTTTCTGTGCGGAGTTTGCGAGTTCTCTCCGTGTCCGTGTGGGTTTTCGCCGGGTACTCCGGTTTCCTCCCACCGTCCCAAAAACACGCCCGGTTTAATTGACAGCCGGTTAAATCGTCCCCCCAGTGCCCCGCGATGGAGCATCGCGGGGCCTGCACGTGGCCTGGCAAACCGTGCAGTGGTCATCTCGGCGACCACAGCCATGAAAACCGCACTAAGGCTCGACGTTGACACCGTGTCGACGTAGAGCAAGGAAGCAGAAGACCAATAGCATCTGTCCACCCCGCACTATTTATTTAACAAGGCCTGACTACAAATGGGACTCAAAGGTTGGGCCAAATCCAGAATATTCTGGTTGGAACAAAATGCTGCTGGATATTACATCGGTCTGGCAAACTCACAGAACGATCACCTCTGGGATGTAGGACTTCGCGTGTTTGACCACATCACCCCATCGTGGTTTACGAGATCCAAATTTTTAATATTACACCCGCGCTTTGTCACTCATAAATGCCACGCTGACCCTTGCGTCGACCTTTCCATTATTAGTGAATAAATGTGTGCATCAACGAGATGCAGCAGTGTCAGAGTATGTGTGTGCCTGTCATGCCACACGGGGAACGGTAGTGCAGTGCCTAGCGCGCTGCGATAAGAACCTAGCAACCCGAGTTCGATTTCCGCTTAGGACGATTTCCTTAACGGGTCCCGACTCAGCGTCACATGGGTAGCTGGTGTGGTGTGTAAACATCACCACCGGGGAAACAAAGACGGCCGGGCGTGGTGTCGGCCACCCACCCCCTCGTGTGCTGTACCAACTTCTAGAGGTGCTACTCGCTAACAACACTTGACCCTGCAGTCTGTTACGGCTATACGGGGGATCTTTGTATTTGTTATGCCATGGCCGTATGCCTCATGCCATCTCATTGTCAGAAACCGCTCAGTCCTGTACAGGGTTGCGGTGAGCCGGAGCCTATCCCGGCAGACACAGGGCGCAAGGCAAGGATAAACCCACGATGGGACGCCAGTTCATCACCGGGCACTGAGGGCAATTTGGTCTGCAAGCCAATTAACCTATGTAGCAGCATGTTTTTTGGACTGTGGAAGGAAACCGGAGTGCCCGGCGAAAACCGACGCGGACACGGGGAGAACATGCAAACTCCACACAGAAAGGCACCCGAGCCGAGATTCGAACCCGGGAGCTTCTTGCTGTGAGGCGACAGCGCTACCCACTGGGCCACGTGCCGCTCAGCCGTAAACTCATGCGGGTTAATCTGATCCCGGAGACACTGAGCCACCGCTGCACAAATCCTGGGTTCAAGAACCGATTTCTCTAATACTGTGAGTGGGTCTTCTCAGTCGCTAGTGCTTGCAGGACAAAAATGAAAAATATTGCGTTTTAACTTCACTTCAATTGATTTCTTACAACGTCTGAGGAGCATATCTATCCGTTTTAATGTGATGATTGCCTCGTAGCGCGTGTGAGAGGGTGACCCCATCTCGTGTGATGTCCTCTTCTGGACGCTGTTCTTTAACGTGGGGTTGATGATGTTCCACTGCTTTTAAAAAAAAAGTACTTCAAATGCAATTATAGTTGCCTTCTTTTAACATCAATTGTGAGAAAATATATGAGACATTGTGGCATGCAGGTGGATTGGTCTAATCCGTGTCCAATCTGTTGGCCTGGTTCCAAGTGACAGCTTGGTCCGCGAGTGTCTCCCGGGGTAAGAGCTTTCTCGCTCAATGTACCCCCAGTGAGCAAAAGTAAACTAAGGTAGCCTCGAGTTGACAGTACAGCGATTGGTTATTGAATCGACCCGTGCAGAGCTGTGAGTGGGATCCCCGTCCAATGCGTGGGTTTTGTTCAAGAATTCCAGGGCAGCTCAATAGCGATTCAGGGTGGCGCAGTCATAACGTTTGCGCCTCACAGTCCTGCCTGAGGCAGTTGAATACCCGTCTCGGGTGCATTTGTGTGTTCTCCCCCTGTTCTGCATGGAATTCCTATGGGTTCTCCGATTTTCCTCCCATCACTATAAAGCACTCACTCTTTAATGGGCCGAACATAATAATATATAGGAAGCAGTATATGCTGGGTTCGCGCCGGCTGACCGCCTGGCTGCGGTTTCCTCCCTGCGCCGTTGTCTCAGTGTGTTATCAATATTGAAACGCGATTAGATCCGGCGAGCCGCGATAATGCTCACCATGTCCAGATGTGTGTATCTCTGGGTTGGTGGTGGATCACAGCACTGGACCATAACCACTGTGCCACCACTCTCCCGACTTGATTTATGATTGCTCCAAAAAATCCGATGACTTTGTTGCCTCCACACGAAACGTCGGATCATCCCAGGTTTCTGATAACCCGACAATAAATGAAATTTCGGATTGATGGGGGAATCCGACGTTACTTAAGTAACGTCAATTACATGACGTTTGCTGACTTCACTTGTCAGCACGAAGTCAAGATTAATGATTACGTGGTGTGAACTATCTCATCTCATTGTCAGAAACCGCTTAGTCCTGTACAGGGTCGCGGTGAGCCGGAGCCTATCCTGGCAGACACAGGGCGCAAGACAGGTATATACCCACGATGGGACGCAGGTCCATCACCGGAGACTGAGGGCAATTTAGTCTGCAAGCCAATTAACCCGTGCAGCAGCATGTTTTTTGGACTGTGGGAGGAAACAGGAGTGCCCGGCGAAAACCCATGCGGACACGGGGAGAGAACATGCAAACTCCACACAGAAAGGCACCCGAGCCGAGATTCGAACCCGGGACCTTTTTGCTGTGAGGCGACAGCGCTACCCACTGGGCCACCGTGCCGCCCTTGGTGTGAATTATACGAGAGGAAAAGAGATGACTGCACCACTGAATTAATTCCCTCTTTACTAACAACCCAAATCCCACCTTCTCCCAATCGGAATCGCTTCCGTGCGGTCCGTACGGGTGTCGCATTTACCTGCTCTGAGTTTTACCTCCACGAGACCTCGGATAAACAGCGGCGAGCAGCTGTTTTTTTAAACTCTCGCCCGGAGGAAGGGGCCCGTTACAGATCGCCGGCCCTCGTCCTGCTCCTCGTCGCTCGAGAGTAACAATCGGCACTGCGACCTCGGGGTTATCAATCTGTCGCTTGCTTAACCTTTCGGCTGTGGCGCTGTCCTACGTAAATCCAGAATCCATCATTGGCTGGGTTGTTGGGGGGGGGAGGTTGAAGAGCCCGCTAGCAGTAGGCTGGGAGCCGGAGGTGGAGGCGAGGGGATGGATGCAGGTGTCTCCAGGTTCAACGCACGTGGCGATTATCCACGTGTGGTATAACGACGAGCCCCGGTCGTTATACCACAGGCGGCCAGCTGACGACGTCACAAACACGCTATGTCATCGTCTGGATGACCATCTGTGACGTCGTCGCCGATGACGTCACAGATAAACGCACAATCGTTCTGTGTACTCGATGTTGGAGCGTTGGTGGCAGAGCGTGCAGACACAGATCCTTGCAGAGTGACCGCAGGAGGGGTCAGCAGACGGGCGCGCTCCCTGTGACCCCTCGCAACAGAGCGCGCCCCCTCCTCTACAGAAGGCGCTGTGAAGGGGCAGCGATCTGTGAACGCGGCCATGATTCGATTCGTACAAATTGCTGCTGCGAGTTTGTTTCTTTGTGCGATGTTGCGTGCGATTGTTTGTGGTCAGGGTTTTTTCTTTGCATAAATTAGTGCTGTGAGCGTTTATTGACGTTGCGATTTCTTTTTTTAGGTTGTTGCGTTGGTCGGTACGAAAGTTTGTTGTATCGCAGGAATCCGGTATCCAGAGCTTGGAAGCTCGCTGAGTATTTTCCGCTATAATTACAAACATCAATTTATCATCCAGCCGCCCAAACTGCTGGCGTCCCACCCCAAACCGGCACGTGTCCATCCAGAGACCCGAGCCACGCGTTCGATCCCCCAAGCGGGTTGCGCATCATCCCGAGTGCCACCGCGTTGTCAAGACGTCGCCGCGGCGGAAGACGTAAGGAGTTGGAGACGAGGTGCTCACAGATGGCGTCCCCCTGGTGGCTTCATCAGACAGATGTTCGATCGGCAGTCCGATGCCGCTTGCGGTGGCGCGATTCAAGGCGACAGAGGCTTTCGTTGTTGTCGTCGGGGATTATTTTCTCTTCCCTCCCCCCACGTCCCTCGATCCCTCCCCTGCTAAATCTACTCCCACCGACTGCGATGATTCGATGTGCGAATTGATGATCTGCCATTGCGCTTAAACGGCTGCTTGCTTGCCGACCACAAACACTTCACAGCAAGCGGTGGGCGCTGCCTCTCTTGCGGCTTCGTGGCAGGTATTATTTTTAGGGAGGCCCGCTGGGGGTCTCCCTTCCCATGTCCCTCTTTCGTATCTTGAAATCTTGCTGAGATGACAGGAGAGACGTGGCTCAGAGATGGCAATGTAGTGAGACGAAAGTGTAAGGATGAAGACGAGGGAGAGAAGAATTGTGTATTTTTTAAATTTATTAAGAACACCATTATTCGGCTTTGAGCTGAACAATTTATTCTGCTACGTATGACAGCATCTGCTGGTCACAACGAGATGCCTTCATGGATAGGGTTTCATCTTTTTCACTAATTGTGCTGCGAATGTGTTATATGTTGCTGCGTTGGTGTGTTTGAAGGTTTGTTGTGTCGCAGGAAATCTCGCATGCAGAGCTTGCAAGCTCACTCGGTGTTTTCTACTGTAAGAATGAACAGCTCTCTACGCAGCTGTGCTGCTCGTTGAAGCAGTGCAGACCGCAGTAGCTTGGCTTTGCGCGGTCCGCATCGCTTTACTCGGCCCGTATTTCATTCCCCATTCATGACGGCGATGTGCGCTGATGGTCTGTAGCGGTTGACGAATCCACCCGTGTTTCCGAGGAAGAGGGGCAGCAAAGTTAAAGCCAGGAGGCGCGACCCTTGTGTCTCAAACGAGAGACATTTGAGATGTAATTTGATTCTATCTCCAATATTGTTGACATGAATCTGGGGCACCCCCTCGGGCTTTGTACTGATGTCGGTATTCACAGCTCGATGCATGATTGTTATTACTTCATAACGTGGGAGGAGGGAGACAATGTGCAGACATCAACCTGACTATATTGGTGAGACACTGTATCACACACACACACACACCTGAGCTGGTGAAAGAAAACACCCCCCCACAGGCTTGTAAACATCTCCATTGTCCATGGAAGGAAGGGGCGTGGAATGAGAGTGGGATTGGCGACAAATAAAACAGCAGAGCCACAGAAAACAATCAGTCACAGGCCGCCTGAAGATGCCTCTAACGTAGGAGGTGAAACGTCACGAAGGAGAGAGCAAGAACGCTCGACACGGATTACACGGCCCCCTTGAGCTTAATTTAGTTTGCATATTTATGCCTGGCGCTGTCACCGACGCTGGTTCGAACGTTTGATGTATCTCAGGCATCTCGCATTCAGAGCTTGCAAGCTCACTAGATACTTTTGGCTGTGATAATAAACATGTAAGGAAAAATAAACAAACTGACAATAATAGCACACGGCAGTGCTGCACAGGCAGCGTGATCACGTTTCTTTCTGGGGCTATTATTCTTACACCTTAATCACGAAACACCTCCCTCCTCCTTTTCCCCGCGTAAGGATTTCGCTGTAATGACCTGGAACATCTTCTATCCGAAATGCGGCTTCTGACACGGATTCATGTTGTGTTGCTGTTAATTCTCTCGCTCTCTCTCTCTCTCCCTTTCTCTCGTGTGGTTTTAGTTTGCACTCGTTGCTGTATCAAGCAGCAGCAGCTTGTCCCACGGTGGCTGGAAGGTGCTGCCTCACAGCAAAGTGGCCCTGAGTTCGATACCCGGCTCGAGTGCTTGGCTGTAATGGCGTTTGCATGTTTTTGCCGCGTCCTCCGGTTTCCACCCACAGTCCAAAGACACGCTGCTGCCGAGGTTATTTTTTGACTAAATTGCCCCCGGTAGCCTGATGTCTCCACGCTGGACAACTGTTAAAAAGAACTACGTTGCTCAACTGTTCCTTCCAGCTTAAATTCATATTGCCTGACAGACATAATGCCTGCCGCCCCCGTCTATCATTACGAGCTGTTAGATCTACGTTCCACACAAACGTCGGAATGTTTTTGAAGGTCTTAGCCGAGGAGGTTCGATTCCCTGGGGGTGCCTTTCTGTGTGGAGTTCTCCCACTGTTCTATTTGGGTTTCCTCTGGGTTCTCCGTTTTCCTCCCAAACCACAACAAAATCGTGGTTAATGTATCGGTCGATAACAACTTAATATAGAGGATACAGTGTCTGCTTGTTGGCGCCAGCGAACTGCGTGGCTTCCTCCCTACCTTTGTATGTTTTCTCGCTTCTCTGACTCGTTCTGTCCTGCCATGAATACCTTCAAACACTCCAGGAATACCTTGGCCACGCGTTGTAAATGTTGCATTTAATTAAATTATTTTTAAATGTGACAGCTGTTATGTTTTTTTTGTAATTGCACCATCCAGTCAACTGCTGGCCCCAAAGCTTGGGAAATTGTGGTTATCGCTGATTCGCACTGCCTGTCTGCTGCTGCTGCGATCGCCTTCAGCTTCGTCTGGGGATTCTCTGCGACGGTCAGAGAGGAGATTTGTATGAAGGATGGAGTCGACAAATAAAGCAAAACCGAACGGAGCTCGGAACCGCCGTGCAAACGTAGCCGGATCAATTTGACTGAGCGCTTCATTCAAGAAGACTAGGTATGAATTATCCTGGCTCTCCTTTGCAAAATAAAACTGGGGCCTCGGCCGACCGTAATGGAAACTTTCTGCGCTGTGTTTTGTCTGCTGATAGGTAATGAAACGATCAAAATTGCTCTCTTCGTTTTTCTCTAGTGTTTACTTGGAATTATTTTTTAAGTCAGGGGAAAAAAGTATCGCAATCAGGAGGTAGAGGCTCGATCCACCGATTGCCTGTCGTTATTATTTATCCATCGTGTTTACCGAGTAAAGCCTCGCTGAGTCTCGTGATTCGTTTTCTGCAGTAGTGGTCGCTGATCATTGCTCTTTGTGTCCCGATAACGCAGCTGAGCGCCAACGATGTTGACAGGTTACTGGCATCAAATTCCGGGATGCTCACCACGAGGTGGCATCTCCAACAGATCGTGGGAACGCCTTCAGCGATGCAGAGTCTAAGTCAAGAAGATCCTGTCCAACTTGAAGAGATCGTCTTGTTACGCTAGCTGGTCGTTCCCAGAGTCAGATCGAATGCGACTCTGTGGTAGCGAATTTTATTCTCGACAAAGTGACCGAGCCAACATTTGAGGACAATCGGCCAAGCGGTTTCCACGCCGGAGCGAGTCAACAAGCGTTTCTCTCTCACACACACGTGATCTATTGCGATTGTTGTGCTTGGCAGAACTGTGTTGAGGAACTCAATGTTTAGCTCTGCCCGCCACGAGAGGGCTACACAAGAGCGTTTGTGTAGTTTTGCTGTTGAGTGTATATATATATACTCTGAAATCCCTTAATTTAAAATAATTATAAGCGTACGCCTTTGTACAAGCGCCATAAGTAACTTTCTCACTTCAGATTATTTAAAATCATAGTTGATTGGCAATGTTGGATGAAAACCTTCCCATGCCCTTTGCCATGACAGTCTTTTGACCATATTTCCCTATCCTGGTCAATACGGACTGGAGGAAGACGGGGGTTTAGCACCAGAGCAGCGCAATCACTTGCCATTGATTTTGCTTATGGTCGGTTATTGAGCCTGGCTCCCGGGTACATCAACACGGGGAAGACAAAGGTGGTCGGGCGTGGTTCTAGCCACACGCAGCCCTTATGCTCATTACCAGCATGCGTTTGTGCTTAAAAACAGCACTTGCACCAGACATATATTCAGGCTATTCGGGGGACCTTTGTCTTTATCCGCATATACACAAAGACCCTCCCATATAGTCTTAACAAACTATTAAGCCAAGTGCTGTAGCAAGTAGCAGCTAAGAAGGCTGTTACGGCACGCTAGGGGGTGGGTGGCTAGCACAACGGCCGACTGCTTCTGCCTCCACAATGCTAATGTTTTAGACACCTCACAGATATTTACTTGAGGCCGAGTCGACCTAGCCGAGTCCCACGACCGGTTAAAATAATCGTCACCGGTGTCGGTGGTGGCCCGAGCAGGAATCAAACTCGGGTTCGCTACGTTGAGCAACAAAATCACCTTCACCACGACGTGGCGGTGCTGTCCTCGCGGCGCCTGTACTCGGCTAGACGCACTTTAAGGCTCACAGAGACCACGGTAAAGACCCAGGTTCCATGAGCTGAGGTCACCGGCCGCGGCACCACCTGCGCTCCCCCTACCTGCGTTCCCCCTACCTGCGCTCCCCCTACCTGCGCACCCCCTACCTCATCTCATCTCATTATCTGAAACCGCTTAATCCTATATAGGGTCACGGTGAAGCCGGAGCCTATCCCGGAAACATAGGGCGTAAGGCAGGAATACACCCGACGACGGGACGCCGGTCCATCGCCGGGCATTGCGGGACAATTTTAGTCTGCGAGCCAATCAACCTATCCAGGAGCATGCTTTTGGACTGTGGGAGGAAACCGGAGTACCCGGCGAAAACCCACGCGGACACGGGGAGAGCATGCAAACTCCACACAGAAAGGCACCGGAGCCGAGAGACTCGAACCCGGGACCTTCTTGCTGTGAAGCGTCAGCGCTAACCACTGCGCTCCCTACCTGCGCACCCCCTACCTGCGCTCCCCCTACCTGTGCCAACTCGCTTGGTTTTAGCCGCCCGGCGCTCGGCTCGCTGCTGTGAGCGTCGCTTGCCACGTCCACAGCAGTGCACACGTGCGCTCGCGTACACGCACGCACACCGCAATCACATCGGCAGCCAAGAAAGGTTAGCACACCACCTCCCCTGTGTCGGACAAGCATCAATCCACTTAGTGCGCCCGCAAGAGAGAGGCGGGGGGGGGGGTGGAATTGATGCAGGAGTGATGGCGCGGAACGCCGATCCACGATCCTCCACTCGGAGGTGCTGTATGAGTCTTCGCACTCGGTCTGCCGTCCAGCCTGAGCCGCTTGCGAGGAGCGCCTTCGTCAGCGTTGGTCGGACAAGGGACTCGTTGTCGATCTTCTTGCCAGTAGTTTAAGCGGCCAGTAGTCGAAGAGTCTTAAAAGCGTTGTTTGTTTAGCATCTCCCCCCAGATCTATTCACAATGGAGATCCTGGGGAGATCCTAGAAGGAGTTCTCGACTCCAGACCGGGTTCATCAAGGAAGACTCTCGCAGAAGCGCTGGACTTCGAGACCTGTTCGCCAAGGAGGCCCTGGCAAGAGTGCTGGGACTCCAGACCTGTTCACGAAGAGAGACCCCAGCAGGAACGCTGCGCTCCAAGTGACATAACTCTGGTGTTCATTGGAACACGTAAACGACACCTTCGCGAGGAGGTTGCGAGCCATGTTGTTAGTGGGATACACGTGGACCCTGCAGGCTCAGCAGCTGCGATGATCCAGGACGTATCATGGGAAGAACAGGGATATCTCACAATGATAACACAACGGGAGTTGCACTGCTGTTGCTTTACGGATGTCCGTTTGTCACGGCTCCATTAGTGACGATTGTTTTCCAAAGACGTTCTTTCGGGATAGCCATGTCGAGTGCTCTCACTCTCTTCTTCGCGACGTTTCGCCTCGCACGTTGGAGGCATTGTCAGGCGTCTTAGAACGCTTAAGGAGACCTGCAACATGAGAGGCGAAACCTCGTGAAAGAGAGCGAGGAGAAGCGAGCGCTCGACAGAACCATCGCGAAAGAACAGCTCGCGAAAGCAATTAACAGCCCCCGATAATTGCCTGTTGCTTCCAAACATGGGGGTAAAACCGAACAGCCAAATAACATTGCGCTTGGTGGCCTTGAGTCGAGAGACACTCACCACCAGACAAAGATCCCCCGTGTCGCCTTAACAGACTGTAGGGTCAAGTGCCGTTAGCGAGCACCTATTAAGGTCGACACGGCACACGAGAATATGGGTGACCAGCACCACGCCCGACCGCCCTTGTCTCCCTAGTGGCAATGTTTACACACTGTACTAGGTACTCAAATGAAGCTGATTCGACCTAGGAGAGGCTCAGGACCGGTTTAGAAATTCGTCACTGGTCTTGGCTGTGAGGGAGATTCGAACTCGGGTCGCTGGGTTCGTAGGCTCAGCGCGCTAACCGCTGAGCCACCGCTCCTCACTGCTCTCATCACTAGACGCTCACCCAGCATTAGACACTCACCGCTGGACATTCAGTATTGGACGTTCACCGTTAGACACTCGCTGCTGGACGCCTCTCCACCGCGAGCTGCTGCCACAGTGTTGGGAGGCAGCAGTGCGCACAGGGTGGCCACAGTGGAGCCACCGATGCCTTGATGGGCCTTGCGATGTTGACTGAACGAGACGCTTGCAAACACACTGACGACATGAATCGTCTGCTTAACGCGGGTCACGTTTTTAAACTGGACGTGCGCGGTGGCGCACTTAGTAGCGCTGCTGCCTCACAGCAAGACGCGCCCAGGTTCGGTTCCTGGCTCGGGTGCTGCCTGCGTGGCGTTTGCGTATTCTCCCTGTGTCCGTGTTGAGGTGGATGAACCAGGTGATCGAGTTAGGAGTAGCCACGTGTATCGCTGTCATTCGGGTTAATCCGATAGTTAATCCTGTGGAGGGTCGCGGTGACGTGGAGCCTATCCTGGCGGATATAGGGCGCACCGCAGTGCTACAGGAGGGCGTGGGTGTAGCAGGTCAATTACCCTAGTCTGCAGTAGCAGCAGCAGCAGCAGTGTCTTTGGACTGCGAAAGGAAACCGGAGTACCCAGAGAAATACCACGTGGACACGTGTAGAACACGCAAACCCCACACAGGTGGCACCCGAGCTGGGACTCAAACCCGGGTGATCCTTGCGGTGGCTCGGTGGCGCGGTGGCGCGCCCCGTGCCACCGCGCCACCCAACCAAGTAAAGGCCGTGGCGCTTCCTCAGGCGGGCGTTGCGACAGGTGGCAAGGATGCGAGTCGGACTGTGCCAAAGACGGATGACCTCCCTCTGCCCGTTCAATAATCTGTGCGGCTGCTCTCCTGCTGATGAAGTACTTAAATCAAGCCCCCGTGACGGGTTTCCATTAGGCTTCACACGTCGCTCTCGAAGATGAATGAAGTCGCCCGCACGCCGCACCCGCCTGCTGTACATGACCACTTGTATTTCGTGCGATCCCCGCCTGCTGTACATGACCACTTGTATTTCGTGCGATCTTCGCTCCTCGGCCAAACCTCACGCTCTAAACAACAACACGCCCGTGTAGCATTTGGCGATGTCCATTCATTGCAAGTTTGGGGAAACCGCTTCTGCAAGAGATTTGCCGAGAGAGCCGACGTTTCGCGCCCCGGCTCTCGTTTGATCGGCACGTTGTGCAGTCGCGACTGTCCCAAGCCCGTGAAGACCGGAAGTAATTAACATCGCCGTGTGATTTGGCAACGAGCTGCTGAATGAATGAATGAATCCGCGCGTCGCTGTCACTCGTGAGGGCGGCGCCGTGGCGCAGTTGAGTAGCGCTGCTGCCTCCTCACAGCAACAAGGCCCGGGTTCGGTTCCCGGTTCGGGTGCCTTTCTGTGTTGAGTTTGCGTGTTCTCCCCATGTCCGCGTGCGTGGGTTTTCGTCGGATACTCCGGTTTCCTCCCACCGTCCAAACACACGCTGCTGTCTGGGTTATTTGCCGTGCTGAGTAAATTGCCCCCGACAAAGGGCCATGGATGTACTGGCGTGATATCCTAAGTATAGCTCCGCCTTGCGCCCTCTGCCTGCCACGATTGGCTCCGGCCCCCTGTCTTTCAGGAAGTATAACAGGATTTTTAGAAATAAATTAACAACCCCTTACTGATTGGCCGTGTCGGGTGGTGGAGGGTTAAACGACACTCTTTTATAATTTTCTTTGTAACCTGACCCAAAAATGAATTTCATCAGTAAATTAATTTAAGTTAACAACAAAAGCGAAAGAGTACACTGCTGTTAGGATATTTTTTTATTTTTTTACATGCTTAAGTTATTCTGGTTCATTCTCATCTACAGAAATAGATTTATTTTAAAGTTAAAATGTGCGCACCGTATTATAGTTGAAATGTTCCAAGTCGCCTATGAAACCGCCCCTCCCACGTGACGTGACGAGCTATTGGGAGAGTTGAATAATATCACAAGTCATAACGCGTGGCTGCACGCTATTTTTTCGATGTCCAAGGTATTCGTTCGAAGAGAGAACAGCCCAGAGGCAAGCGCAAGCTGCAGAGAAGTAGGGGCAAGGCAGCCACGTGGTTATCTGGTGCCAACAGTGCATCCCATACATGTATGACGTTATCGGCGAATTAACGAGTGTTGTTTTAGTTATGGAAGGAAGCCGGAGAACCCGGAGGAAGCCCTTGCAGAACAGTGGGACAACACACAAACTCGACACAGGTACCCGAGACAGCAGTCGAACCGCCTTGTGCAGGCTCCTCGTTTTGCGAGGCACAGATATAATCGCTCCGCATTTGAGTGAGTCGACTGACTGGGTAGGAGTAGCCGTGCTTCACCCGGGCGGATTCAGTCGGTGAAGACTCACGCGTGGCAGAGCGGACGTGCCGCCGTGCAGGGCCATTTAAAATCACACGAGCGGGCTCCATGTGCTCCGCGGGCATTGACGACACGACCTCGACAACGTCTCGTTTTACAGCCAACACGACGGCAGCAGCGTCTTCTTCGTCAATAGCTTCGGCATTGTCCCAGGCTCCTCTCACTGAGTTCGATTTTTTTCTCTCCCTCGGACCTCTCCCCCTCGCTCAGGGTCTCCGAGTTATTCTCTCGCTCAGCTCTGCCAGTGTCTGCCGAATGACCAAGTTTCGCGCGTGAAAGCGCCAACGGTAATAAGATAAGGCCCTTATTCCGCTTGACTTCTGGTAATGTGCGGACCTTTACTTACCCGGAAGAAACCTCGAGGTTTATCTCATTGCGATTGTTCACTTGTGGCAAGCGGTGCTGGCGGTGCTGTGCAGCTCGGCCCGCACGTCATTCCCCCAGCTAATTATTCCGTGGTGCGGGCCACCTGCTGCTGCTGCTGCCAATACCTCGCCAAGATTGGCAGAAACACATTTCACCGGGGCTGTCAAATATGCGACGTGTGTGTGTGTTTCATTGCCTCTGGCTCCCTGTGGGAGTCCTAATGGCTGTGTCGAGGGACCAAGCCAGAATGGCGGAGATTCTAAGTTCGATCTATAGTTTTCGATCTCTGCTTGCTTTGTCATAGTTTATTGATGGGGACACACGGTGCTATTTCATTGGCACATTGGAGGTGAGTCAGACCGGCCTGTGTTTCGTGCCGAGCCGTGGCCACACTGTGAAATGCTCGCCTGAGTTGATGTTGGTTGTCACGACTCGACGTGTGAAAACACAGACATCCAGACTCAAGAGCCCCTTAGTCTGGATGTCCGTGTCCAGCGTTCCACCTCTCTCCTTCGTGACGTTCCTCCTCCCACGTGGAGCCTGGTAATGCCTCCAACACGAGGGTCAACCGTCACGAAGTGGTGACAAGGAACGCTCGACACGGCCATCCCGAAAAAGCATCTCCTGGGAGAAATTCTCCAGTGCTGGTCTCACAAGGTGAATGAATCTACTTCGGGGACAAGCAGGGCCAGGGCCGAGGCTAATGACACCGATCACTGCGTGTAACGTCAGCCAGTACAACTCCGCGTCTCCAGCATAGCGATGCTGCGGATGCAGTAACACATTGTCTAGTCTCTTCATTATGTAACACCTTCAGTAATCGGCTGTGTCAGGTGAAGGAGGGTCTATGACTTAAGTGTAACTTCTGTGACCCCCCCTTTCAAAAAAAAATAATTACTCATAATATGAGTCATAAAAGCTTGCATGTTAAATTCACATTTAGTTTTCATTTTATCATGTGAGTGTGTTTACATGTCTCTCAAAGCACATTTAACTGGCGTCAAATCTAATTTGAAGGTTTACTTATGGCATTTGACATTTATGTTTGTTATGCGTCTACTGGGTGCTTTGTTATTGTGAAAATATCTACATTATCATTTTTGTCTCTTCGCAGGTGCGCCCCTTTGAAATTGACACTTTTCGTTTCACTGATCTCACTTCTGGTTATAAATAATTATGGTTTTCTCATTTGAAGTATTATGGCTCTGTTCCGCTCGCTGTGGACGGTATGGCGTTGCCATCACATTAAAACATAAATTCACATCCATTCATCTTAGCCCACACCTGGGGGCAAGAAATGCATGAATGTATCAGGTGACTAGCATGGAAAAAAACATTTCTTCTAACGGCATAAAGCGCTCGGTTAGTGTGGGATCCGCTTACGACATTCTCTACCCAATGCGAGCAGGGCAATAGCTCAAGTTTTATCCCAAACAATCTTCTACTCGAAAAGCCGCTCTCTCGGGACAGCCGTTAGAGGCATCTTCAAGTTAGAGGCATCTTCAGGCCTCTAACGTTTGAGGCGAAACCTCGCGATGGGTATAGAGGGAGCGATCTACGCGGCTGTCCCAAGAGAGCAGCGTTCGAAGTAATCATCATGCATCGAGCCGCGAAAACCTACATCATTACAATCTTCTCCTCGTCAGCACGCAGCTCCACCTCTCCACTCTGTGGTCCTTGATTTGCAACCAGGCCTGGCTCCACCACTCCACTCTGTGGTCCCTGATTTGTAACCAGGCCTGGCTCCACCACTCCACTCTGTGGTCCCTGATTTGTAACCAGGCCTGGCTCCACCACTCCACTCTGTGGTCCTTGATTTGTAACCAGGCCTGGCTCAACCACTCCACTCTGTGGTCCTTGATTTGTAACCAGGCCTGGCTCCACCAATCCACTCTGTGGTCCCTGATTTGTAACCAGGCCTGGCTCCACCACTCCACTCTGTGGTCCCTGATTTGTAAACAGGCCTGGCTCCACCACTCCACTCTGTGGTCCCTGATTTGTAACCAGGCCTGGCTCCACCACTCCACTCTGTGGTGCCTGATTTGTAACCAGGCCTGGCTCCAGCTCCTCTCGGATGGGGGTGGGGGGTTGTGAAGAGGTATGGCCGCATGTGTGGCGCCCACCACAACAGTCATTTCCCGTGGCTGCGTTCTCATGCACGGTGATAGCAGCAGTGTTCCGAGCTCATTGCCAATGTCTGGCTCTGCTGGTCACGATGAGACCGTTTGAGGAGTTGAAGGAGTGCAGACGGCAGTGGATTCATTCTCACAGGTTGGGTTGCAAGTTCACATTCGAACGTTGCTTTGTCTCATCTCATCTCATTATCTGAAACCGCTTAATCCTATATAGGGTCACGGTGAGCCGGAGCCTATCCCGAAAACACAGGGCGTAAGGCAGGAATACACCCGACGACGGGACGCCAGTCCATCGCTGGGCATTGCGGGACCATTTTAGTCTGCGAGCCAATCAACCTATCCAGGAGCATGCTTTTGGACTGTGGGAGGAAACCGGAGTACCCGGCGAAAACCCACGCGGACACGGGGAGAGCATGCAAACTCCACACAGAAAGGCACCCGAGCCGAGAGATTCGAACCCGGGACCTTCTTGCTGTGAGGCGTCAGCGCTAACCACTGGGCCACCGCGCCGCCCAACGTTGCTTTGTCCCACGTGTATTTCTCTAGATCTCTCCGAGTGTTTTCATATCTCGTCGTGTAACCGTCTCTGTATTGCGATGCATCTTTGAGTCTCCGCGTATCTCTGTCATCCTCTTGCTCATGATGACAATACTTTTAGGAGCTCAACGCCAATGTCGAGTTCTACTGTCAGGTGTTAACGCTTTTCTTCTCGATTTAAAATCACCAACGCTCTGTCTGCATTTCCCGTTTTCTGGTCATATTTTCCAACTCTTTCCGCATATTTCACATTGTTTCATTTCCAATTCAGCTTATCAAACACAAAATTAGCTTATATTTTAGCTTCAGCGCGGCGGATAAATGTTGAGTATACTGTGTGGCGATTATCTCATAGTACTGTTATGTAATACTTTCATTGTACTTCAATGATTTAAATTACTCATTCGGCGCATGCGTAACTTGTATGTAAATTTTTCTTCATGTTTTTTTAAATTGTGTAAATATAATTAATCTTCTGTCATTGTAGTTGTTTTTACTGCAGGACATCCGTTGCAAAAGAGACTTTGTCTCAACAAGCGTTCCGTTCGTTAAACAAACGCCCTAATCATCGGTCGTCACTGTGGATAAACCGACTAATTAATTAAATACGCAGACATGGCGCCTCGTTATCATAATTGTCATTGCACGGAATTTATTTTTTTACAGATTCCATCAGCTCCATGGCCTTGTGAGAGAGAATATATTTTTCAGCAGCATTGCAGTGCAACTCAGATCGCGCGTCTGCGTGACCACCTTCCACCCACTGCAGTTCCACTGTCTCTCTGAATCGTTCTCTCTCCGAGCAACTACCTTCGTCTTTGAACGAATATGTTTGCGTTACAAATCGTAATGTTGTTGTTATCCACATCAAAACACTGCGTTAATACAAACCAAACCGTGGACTGGTTTCGACATTCACGGCCTCGCTGAGAGTGCTACGTCTGTGTAAGTAATGTCACTGAAATGCCAAATGTTCCCTCTTGTCATACGTGGGTTCTGCGTCGACGCTAAGCTTCATAATGCACGAAGCAAAATATTGCTCTCGTGTAGGTTTTCATGGCTCGATGCATGATGATTGCTCTCCAAAGTTGTTCTTTCGGAATCGCCGTGTCGAGCGCTCCTCCTCTCTCCTTCCCGACGTCTCGCCTCCCACGTTAGTCTCAGTACTCCTTAGGATGCCTCCAACGTGGGAGGCGAAACGTCGCGAAGGAGACAGCGGGAGCGCTCGACACGGCTATCCCGAAAGAACGGCTTTGGAAAGCAATCATCAGAAAAAATAATAATTACCCGTCATTGTAAACAAATATATTTTAAAATAAAAAGCCATCTGTATGTTGCCAGCTTACAATATTCTTGTCTCCACATAAAATGACGGTGCATTTGTTGACACATCCGCACATCCCGCACAGCCTTGTGGGTGGATGTCTTAGCGGATCGAACGCAGAGCGGTGCGGAGCCGAGGTGCGCTCAGCGCACGTGAGATTCATCTCCGCTCTATGACACCCACGAATGTGCCGCGCGCCACTCGCAAACATTCATTAACGTTCGCTGTCAACATTAATCAACAAACAAATCAATAATTCAGGACCACACTGGTGGGCAGACTAATGACCCTGCAGGGGAAATTGTTGCTTTATGGAAAATTGCGAGAGACCGAACCGAACAAATAACAACGAGGTCGTCATCACGCCATCTCTCTGATGACCGTTCTCTTCCCGGCAGTGTCCCGTGCATTGCTTCGGTCTGGCCGCTCCCGACACGTGTATGTTTTTTTATGTTATTTGCTAAAATCCTGAGCACAAGGCCGAACATATCGTGGTTTTCGCCAGCAGTCTCCCATCAAGGTATTGCAGGGCGCAGTGTCTGTGGTGGCGCAGTGTCTGTTTGAGGCGGTTTGATGCCTGCCTCGGGCCACTTTCTGCGTGGCTTTTCTGTGTTATGTTCTGCGTGGGTTACTTCTGGGTTCTTCCGTTTCCTCCCACATTTAATAAAACCCCACTAATTCATTAATGAGCCGAAAACGCCATAATACATAGGACCCAGTGTCTGCCATATACTGGCGCCGGATGGCTGCATGGCTGCCGTCTCCCTTCCCTCCTCTCGTTAGTTTCTTCACACCTCTGTAACCGCATCTGGTCCATGATCAGACATGTAATTCGCGCACCTCGTCACAAATTGTCTTCATTATTATTTGACCGCCATGGGCAGAGCGGTCCCATGGCAGAGTGTGGTGAGGAGGTGGTTTCAGCCTGCGTCTGGTACGCAGAACGACATGGGTTCAATCCCCCGTCTCTCTCTCCCCGTGGTGATCACGTGGAATTTCATCCGTCTCCTCCACATGAAGAAACGTGCGCGTACATTATTATTTTGGCTGCGGCTATAAATTGCCGCGTATGATGATAAGTCACTTCGATGAGCTACCACGTGTGGCCAAGTCGTCTCCGCAACATATTTCACGGCGGGCTGTATCTGGTAAATAAATGAAGTGAGAGGTCATTTGAAGGTTATTTTTTTCTTGAGAACCCCCATTAAAAAATATCTTCTACATCCTCTCGCGGACACACGGAATCCACTGCAGTCTTCACGTCGTGACACATTGCCAGTGTGCAACTGGATACATTATTGGGGAGAAAATACAAACGTACGAATGTCGGTTTCCACGGCTCGGCATGAGAATTGCTCTGCAGAGTTGCTCTTTCGTTTTTGCCGTGTGCTTTCTTTTGGAAAGTTTCGCCTCCTTGATTGAAGACGTGTTGAGGATATGATGGCAGGGCTTCAGCCCATGAAGATGTCCCCAAACAAAGCAAGGAAAACGTCACGAAACAAAAACACGCACACCGCAGCGATGCCGAGCATAAAACTATCACAATAATAATAATAGAGTTTATGACGCGCCTCGTCATTTGCACGCTTAGTCATGGACGAGACACGAGGCACGCAGACAAAGCGAGAAAACAGCGCAGGGGCTGGGAGTCAGCCGTGCAGTCAGCCGGCGCCAACCCGCCAGACACTGCTTCTTATACAGTCTGATGTTATCGGTCAATTAAGGAGTGTTTATTGGTAGTGAGAGGAAACCGGAGAATCTGGAGGAAACCCACGCGGAACAGGAGGAGCGACACTCAAACTCCGCATAAAAAGTCACCAGAGGCAGCAATCGAACTGTTTCGGGAAGGACTTCCTTTTCCGTGAGGCACTTCGCTAATAGCTCTGAAGAGAAACTCTCACAAAGACAAACGGTTTTTTTTTAATTATCTTTACGAGAGGCGTGGGATTACGAGACAAGAGTCGAGCTTCTGACCGCCGGTGAGAAAGTTCCTGATCAGCGCCGTCTGCGTTGGCTCAGGGTGCCACCGAGTGGCCCCGGGCCATGCCCACACCCGGGCCATGCCCACTCCCGGGTCATGCCCACTCCCGGGCCATGCCCACACCCGGACCATGCCCACTCCCGGGTCATGCCCACACCCGGGCCATGCCCACACGCGATCCTCCCTCCCGCGGAGTCGCACCGGGCGACGGCTGAGGGAGTCTTTGCGGTGGAGCCGCCTTCACGGTCGCTCTCAAAGGTGCAGAGGCCGACTCAGAGACCCCCCACACGCCCACCCTAAGCTCTGCGATTCTCTACGTATCAATGTAGTCATCAGCCAATTAGGTTTAAAAATATATATATATTTAATCACAAGTTATGGGGTTTACCGTCTCCATTGTTTATCAGCCTGGATGCTGGAATTTTTCCAATCTGAGTTTAATTCAGCACTTTTCGACTTTTGGCCGAAAGGCGTTGTGATAAATGTTAATTATTAGAATGTTTACGTGTGGGAGGAAAGTAGAGCACCCACATAATTATCCACACGCTTGAGGGTGCAACGCTCGTTCTGATCCAGATGGAGAGAGTGGACTGCACATACAGCTCTCCTGCCTTGTACAGCTGTACAGGGCAGATCGTTCTGTGCCTCGAGAAAATCTTACCCACGCAGGATTCACCACTCAAAGAAATCCACATAGGTTCACAATTCCACGAGCTGTGCTGCTCATCTCCACCACACCTCCCGAGCCTGCAGTTATGTGGGAGTTCAGCAAATCTCTACGTGATCCGCCAACTCATTCCTTTAAAGCCCCGGATGACAGGCGCGCGCAGCCGTGACGGGGCATCTATTGCTTGTTACCAACTCATTACCCCTGAGTGGAGGGAAGAGCTCGACAAGCTGTTGGAGGGTCGCATTACAGTCCTCGCCGCTTGTTCACACATGAGTGACGGTGGCGTCGGCCTCTTCTCCGTTGCTTTCCGCTGAAGTCTCTGGCGCGACCCCGTTTTCTCTCTCTCTCGGCCGCACAAATTATCGGGCGCCCACCTTGATTATGATGTCTGAGCGCATTACGAGGCGTCACGTCCGATGCCGCGGCCGGAGGACGCCGTGACGCTTCTCCCATTCCCCGAGCCATCGATCGCTCGTTTCTTAAGGTCGTAATTAATCAGGCGTGCAGTGGATGTTCGCGGGCCGCCCTTTTGCGTGCACACGTTGCTCAGAGAAACGTAATGGGGCGCCGACCCCCAGGGTTCAAGTGCTCTTTGCAAGTGGTTCTCCTCGCCGATGCGGGTGCGAGCGACGGGGACTCGGTCGTAGGTTTGAGCAATGGAGGTGATTCAAGTGTTAGATCTCAATTAGCAGAGTTCCCGCCCGACGGGCGATCTTGTTCCCGAACGTGCGTCAAGTTCTTCTGACATCTCTCGTTGCTGGCGTTTCGACTGGCTTGCAGTTGGATGTATTACTCACGACCCGTTGTGATGAATGCTGCCAGCACGCGAGGGACCAGGGCCTATCCCAGCAGACACAGGGCGCAAGGCCGGGCTATGCCGGTGATGTGAGACAAGTAATAATAATAATTGCATTTATAGAGCGCTTTTCATCCGAGGGTCACAAAGCGCTGCACAGAGCTGCGGAGAGAACGGCATGTCAGCAACAGCGATGTTAGAACGGAAAATCAGCAACAATAACATTTTTTGGGGGGATTTTTTCGATACGCATCGTTGCAGATAGTACATCGCAGGGCACTTTTTTGGGAAATGTACTCAGCAGGCAAATTAACCTAGGCAGTAGTGTGTCTTTAGACGGTCAGAGGAAACCGGAGTACCTGCCAGAAACCCACGCAGACACAGGGGCAGAACACGCAAACTCCACACAGAAAGCCACCCGAGCCGGGAACCGAACCTAGAGATTTCTTGCTGTGAGGTGACAGCGCTACTCACTGTACAACCACCGCGCTACCACTCTCTGAAGTTTCAAAAGAGTAATTAATGATACGGACGTTCAAATGAAGTAAGACATGAATGCCTTGGTGTCAGTAAAATTAGCGCTTATAAAGAATTCCAACCCGGTGCCCTTAGCGCAACATACGTACATAAAACACTTGCTCCATTTTATATAGATTATATATAGACTTGTGTTTATATATATTATTCACGATGCTGCTGCTGTTGCTGCATTTGCAGCGGTGCACGAGCAGGGTTAACAGACAACTCTCAATAACACCGCGGGGCCGTAAAAGAAAAAGATATTTACTGGACTCTATTTCTGGCTATGGCCCTTCCTCATGGCACACACATATAAGAAGGCCCATTGCCAGACCGTTAGCGATTATACTCGTCCTCTCTTAATGCCGCACTATTGCCGATGATAGTGTTGAGTCATTTTTGTTGTTGATTATGCTTGTGTGCCACTCACATTGCATCGGTATCAGCAAATAGAGAGCTGTGGATACATATATGTTCACTTTATTAATAGCAGAACGTATCCAGAGAGCTTGCAAGCTCTGGATGCGGGATTCCTGCGACACCAGAAACGTTGGAACTGATCAACGTAGCGACGAATAACATTTGCTTGTCTTATAAATAGGGGCTGACCTTGGTCTTCGAGTGAAACCTATGTGCGGTTGTAGTTGCGGCCTAACGACAACATCAACAACAGCACTTCATCATGAGAGGGAACGTATAGCCACGCATAGCAGGTCACTCATCCTTCAGCAGACAGCCTCCGTCTGCTCGCGAAGGTGACTCTACCTGGATGGATGATCATGATCACAGCTGACAGTGCTGAATTTACGCAGCGAGATTGATAACTCATCTCTCATCTCATTGTCAGAAACCGCTTAGTCCTGTACAGGGTCGCAGTGAACCGGAGCCTATGCCGACAGACACAGGGCGCAAGGCAGGGATATACCCACTATGGGCAAATTAGTCTGCGAGCCAAATAACCTATACAGCAGCATGTTTTTTGAACTGTGGGAGGAAACTGGAGTGCCCGGTGAAAACCCACGCGGACACGGGGAGAGAATATGCAAACTCCACACAGATAGGCACCCGAGCCGAGATTCGAACCCGGGGATTTTTTGCTGTGAGGAGGCGACAGCGCTACCCACTGGGCCACCGCGCCGCCCAAGATTGATGACTCGCTGCGTAAATTCCACACCCGGTCATGAGGAGACGCGGAGACGTAGCGAGGAGACCGCAGAGGGGGTGGAGGGGGGTGGGGTGAGTCAGCTAGATGGTCAGCTGGTGCCAACTCGGAAGACAATGCTTCCTATATTAGATTTTTATCGTCAAATTAATAGTGTGTTTGTTGTTGTTGCAGCGAGAGGAAGCCGGAGAACCCGGAGCAAACCAACGCAGAACATGGGGAGAGAATATACAAACTCCATACAGAAAGGTGCTTGCGGCAGGATGATTTGCACTGCCTCAGGGAGGATTTTCTTCCTGAGAGCAGTGGCAGATGTCAGCCCTGCGCCACCCTGCCACCCGGTTGATTATTATGGGGGAGCGGGGGGGGTAACGTGGAGACGTGAGCCGTGTAGCTGAGCGAGCTGCTGAGTTGGACAAGGCCACCTTCAGGGACACCCGTGGCGCTTCACGGTCGCGAGCAGACACGCGGGGGGCTCTCCGTGATCGCCCTCCTCGCCGCCCCGGGCTCTCCATCTTCCCGTCGCGACATCGCCGTTTGCATGGCGACACAGCAGTGGCACCGTGCAGCGGCCGCTCTCAACCCGGGCCAGCCTGGGTTTGATTACCGGCTGTGGTGGCTATGTTTGAAGAACCCATGCGGAGCACGTCAATACAACATTATTAAGCTACGTTTTTAAAAAGAGTCTTTACGTCTGACCATGCCTCCAGCGTTGGAGGCGAAACGTTGCGAAGGAGAGAGGGGGAATGCTCGTCACGGATATCCCGGAACGGTAGGTTTGGAAGGGAGGCAATCGTCATGCATAGAGCCGTGAAAGCCGTACATCGGTACGAAACTCCTCTCACCTGAAGGTCACAAAGCGATGCACACAGCTCAGGTCAGTGGGGGGAAACATCACTCATGATCATTGCAGATGGCAAAATCCCAACATTTTAAAATTGAATTACATAAAAACCGAACTAAGTAGTCCATATGTTTTTTTGTTTATTTTACGTGATTACTAATTCATATTTTGTATTATATGTTACAAGCCTTCATTGATTTAATTCCTCCTCAGCACCCTTTTAAAATGTTAATTATTATTATCATGTGTTAATAATAATAACATCTCGGATGTCGGGATATTGCCAGGAGCCGATGGACTCAGAGGAGCTGCTCTCCAGTAGGAATTAACCCTCAGTAGGACTACTCTCACGAGCTGCTCTTTCAGGACAGCTGTGCCGAGCGTTCCTCTTCTCTCTCACTGCAGTGCCACGATCCGCCGTGTAGCCTGACCAGGCCTTCAGATCGGCAGGGCACACAAGGAGGTGAGCTACCATCACCACGTGGCAATATTTACACGCCGCACGAATTGCTAATTTGAGGCTGAGTCGATCTAGGAGAGCCCCAAGACCGGTTCAGATATTCATAACTGCTGTTGACAGTGAGCAGAAATCGAACTCTGGTTGCCAGGTTTGCAGCCGCCGCACGCTAACCCATAAACTAGCGCTACGTCAAAAAGCCTATCTCGGCCGACAGAGGGCACAATGCGGGGGGCAATTAACTCATCAGGCGAGGCAATTTACTCTCCAGGCCAATTAACGTAGGCAGCAGCGTGCCTTTGGACGGTGGAAGGAAATCGGAGTACCCGGCGAAAAGTAAAACAAACATATGGGAACATTCCCGTAATTAGTGTAAATTTTTAAACAGTGGCCGGGCGAATACCCGAGCAATATTTTGTGCGTTCAACAGATTGTTGCAGTAATGTTGTTACGTAAGTGAGCGCTAAACAACAACAACACCACGAGTCGCTTTGGGTCCACGTGTTACAAGCTCACATCCTAGTCGGGGGGCTACATCATTCACGAGTCCTCGCCAACAACACTAACCCAGAGAGTCTGTTGAGACTAAACTGGAGATTCTTGTCTTTGACTCAACAACAGTACAATGATCACTTGACAAGTGATTGTCGTATTTGTTCACAAGTACTGCACAGCCTGACAGCACCTGCCCCAATTACCTTCAGATGCTATGCGTGGGATCTTTGCTTCCGGCCATAGGAATGCGAGAAAGTGGAAAGGTAGAGAACATCACCCTTGCACTTACTCCGACTCGCTTCCGACTGCACGCGTGGCTTCCCCGCTCCGTGATCACTGGGTCTTTTCAACACCTCCTACCCGGGGAGTGGAAGCCTCGGTATTTTCCCCGTCCCATCCATCATCCTCCTCCTCCTCGCGCATTATACCGTCCGTACATGTTTTGTAATGTATACGTTTTCTCTGCCGCCCGCCACACGGCTCGCGGGCGGCCTGGTGGAGCTAATGGGAGCGCAGTGGGAGAGACACGGAGGGAAATTTAACAGCTGACCACCCAGAGTTGGGAGGTGAGGGGGGTTAATTTCGCGGGGACATGCAGGGGTCAAGGTCCCCCTAAGGAAT
>JAZEWT010000014.1:2291749-2310097 GCA_036362905.1 Mordacia mordax
ATGGACCGGCGTCCCGTCGTCGGGTGTATTCCTGCCTTACGCCCTATGTTTCCGGGATAGGCTCCGGCTTCACCGTGACCCTATATAGGATTAAGTGGTTTAAGATAATGAGATGAGATGAGATGTATTAACGTGTATCTCTATGTATCTCGATGAATGTCTAAATCTCTGAGTCTCTATGTATCTTTGAGGTTCTATACATCTGTATTAACGTGTATCTCTGAATCTCTATAAATGTCCATGAATGTCTAAATTTATGAGTCTATGCATCTCTACGAGTCTCTATGTCTGTGTAAGTCTGTGTATCGTTGAGTCTCTATCTCTATGAGTCTATGTATATCTCTATTACCTCTTGTTACCCACAGGCACCGCTAAAAGGAAATGCTGCGATCAGTTCAGAGCCGAGAGAACAGCATGTAAGCTGATTGAGGAAATCATCTGTAGAATTGTCACGTGACACGACCAGCCAATAGGCATATTGAATGTGGACCGACACCCCGACTGCCGCAGTTTATACAGATTATTGTTATTATTGCGTTATATACAGGTTATTGTTATTATTGCGTTATATACAGGTTATTGTTATTATTGCGTTATATACAGGTTATTGTTATTATTGCGTTATATACAGGTTATTGTTGTTACTTTGTTTTTCGCAGGAAATTGAGTTTAAGGATCAGGGGAGGGTTAAGGCTGCACTTTAATCGGTGATATCAAACAGGAATAAAGAGTGACTCCACCACCACGCGTGTACTCATGTAGGTTTACATAGCTCGCCGCATGACAGTTGCTCTTAAGAACTGCTCTGTCGGAATTGGCGAGGTCAGAGGAGCGCTCGCCACGAATATTCCGAAAGAGCAGCTCACAAGAGCATTGCTACCCCCCTGCGTAGAGGTGTTACAGCAGAGGGGATAAGACCCTGATTCAGTTCCGTCTGACGGGAAAATACTATCGGTTCAGGTTCGTTCTCTCACCTACACCGTCTCCCACCTGCACCGTCTCTCACCTGCACCGCCTCCCACCTGCACCGTCTCCCACCTGCATCGTCTCCCACCTGCACCGTCTCCCACCTGCACCGTCTCCCACCTGCACCGTCTCCCACCTGCACCGTCTCCCACCTGCACCGTCTCTCTCCTGCTCGTCTCGGCGTGAGCCCCTTCCCCCAGTGTCCCAATCCCTCTCTTCTCGCTGACAGCTGACAGCCCGCTGAGTGTGTGTGTGTATATATATATATATAAAGTGTTTGTACCATGTCCGAACTGGGGCTACTGGGTTCGAAACATTCACAAGTGATCTCTCTATTCGTAGACTAGCAGCTTTACTCTCCACTTAACTCCTCTGAAACATCAGAGCCAATGTTCCCGAAAAGACACCAGGAATAAATCCGGGTCATCACGTCAGCAGAACTTGTCCTCAGCAAGAGACGTCACAATAAGGTGTCGCAGTCCTCGGAACACGGTCGCCCTGAGGGCGGGCACTCTGCAAATGTGTTTACATGAAGGCAACCACGCACTCGCCCCTTATCCTTGTTATCTCTCGCGCGCTCTCTCATACGAGGCAATGTTGTTGCCGAATCTTTTTCGTCTCCTCCGAAGACTGCCAGTTGTTGTCTTTTTTTTCCTCTTGAGGCACAAGACGCGCTCCTTGTTTGTTAATTGTGCCCGCGTACCACCATCCACGCAGCATCAGCAGCGAATAATTCATGATTGCAGAGGCCCTCTCTTTAATGTTGAACCCCATAAAAACAACCATTCGCTCGACCGAGCAACAAGGCTTTAACTTTTAAATAAGCCCCATATATATAATGCATTACATTTTGAATGTACAATGGCTTTCATTTTAACAGCAACAGCATTTGTTGAGAATAACGTCAATATTTTATTCTCTTACATCTGTCAAATGGATTCATCGTCCACCGGGATCCAAAATCTTCTGCCGCTCCCCCCCCCGCCCTCCCCCCAGTGTATGAGTTTGTATGACGAGAGGAGGGAAGTCCGGGAGGGACTATCCACTCTGCTTTACCCTCGGCAACAGTCTCAAACGTAGCCCGCCGCATTGCCTCCACGCGCAGTGCAGGGGCAGTGCCCACTGGGCTGGATCGAGGTGAATGAATGTGGGCTTCGTACAAACCCCAGCAACCACCCACTCGCGGTGAGCTCCTCATAACGAGCGGCAAAGCACTTAAAAACTCATAATTCTAACACCTGAAATAGGTTTGCATATTTACCATACAGGTAGTCAGAGATACATAGAGATTGATAGAAACGCTTCGAAAGCAGTGATAAATAGAGACGCATATTGAAGGACACAATGCAACAGATATACATTACAATGGACCGATGTGAATCGCAAGAGGCGGCTACTGTGACGTCTTCAGGTGCACATTGGGCAGGTTTGAAGAAGACCGTCTCATCATTTGTGATGAGACACAGAGCAGCCATCACCGCTCTCTGCGGACCAATGCGCCAAGCTTATACTTGCGCATGCAACGCATCCCGGTTAAACGAGATGAACTCGAGTGAACTTCACTCTCTCATCCGTCTCGTCCACAAAATAACAATCGTTGTACGTACGAACGCGCTACCATAACATATTACTGATTTTGTGTTGCATGCAGTATACATTACAACATTGAATATTGCTTTACGACATGAGGTTTTATAAACTATACATATCTGCAGCGGTACACGTAATGTCTGAATTCTTAAAGTATCGAATGCATTACTGCTTCTTATACAGGACATCATCAACATTATCAATATCCGTTTAATCCTGTACAGGATCACAGGGGCTGGAACCTATCCGAGCAGACACAGGGTGCAAGGAGGGGCTATACCCATGGTGTGACGCCAGAACATCGCAGGACACTGAGGGCAATTTACTTAGCAGACCATGTAACCTAGGCAGCAGCGTGTTTGTGTTCGATGGAAGGAAACTGGAGTGCCCGGCGAAAACCCACGCGGACACGGGGAGAACATGCAAACTCCACACAGAAAGGGAGCCGAGATTCGAACCCGGGACCTTCGTGCGGTGGGGCGACAGCGCCACCCACTGGGCCACCGTGCCGCTCAGCGTACTTTGTTACGTGCAAAATTGGTCACGTTTACGATCGCCAGCTCCGTGTTCTGATTCAGAGCAAGATGGTCGCTTCAAGCAGCCTCATCAAACGGCTGCACGTCGCGCCACGTGGAAATTTCTCTCTGCGCGGTGGAATCGCGTTAAGCGGCGTGTGCCGGAGATGGACACAGGATCATCACTTGGGACTGCACGGTGCAGCAGCAGCCCCCCTCCCCCCGGGAAGAACTCTCGACACGGCTATCCCAGAATAGCAAGTCTTACGAGCAATTGTCCTCATTCGACGGTTCGGTTTGTAAGAGAGCGAGTTGGGTTCAGGCAGCGCCCATCACGACGAGGGCGGACCGCGGACGGTGGCTACAATGAATGACACCTGGAGACGCAGCAAACGAACGGAACGCTTCGAGGAAGGTGTCCGCAAAGGAGATGGAGAGACCGTGAACTCGGCTCGTGCGCAGCTGCTGCTCGCGAGATCATTCCATCGCGGGGCTCGTGATTGATGGCAATGGCTTGGAGGGGGGAGCGTCATTCAGCAGTGGATGGAGCACGGCTGATGACGCCGCTGGGTACTTTTAGCCGAGCTCCGCATGCCGATGAGGGCGGCCACTTGGACACAGGAGCTCCGGCTGTCGCCCGCTCGGAGTTGGTTCCATTGGGCAGTCATGCCGTGGCACTGTTTACGTTCATGATTCCAGCGAGAGCCTAATTTTTGTACAGATTGTTGCTTTGAGTACATTTATTAACCCTTTAACTTTATGCGTTGTTCCTCTGGTCTGTTTAGACGATTGCTGTGTCGCAGGAATTCCGCATTTAGAGCTTGCAAGCTCATTAGGTACTTTCTGCCATAATAATAAACCTATATTTATCTAGGAGTTATGGAGAGGAGCCAGTGTTAGATATATTAGCCATTGTTAGATATATTAGCCATTGTTATAGATAGGAGCCAGTGTCCGAGATAAGAGCCAGTATTGTGTTGCAGGAATCCCATATCCGGAGCTTGCAAGCTCACTGGGTACCTGCTGATGTAATAATAAACATCCATTGATCTTCAGGAATTCTCCTCTGGTGCTCACGAGACTTGAAAAGGCCGGGGAGCGAACAAGGTCGATGAGACGGGGAGGGCAGCCCTGGAGAATGATGATCAATCTCCGCGCTGACACCTTGTTCCCTCCGCCGCAAAGCAAAGCTGACGTTTGATCAACTGTCAAAGTGAAGCAGTGGCGAGGAGGGTGCTGGCGAAAGCGTGGTTGTATCCGAACACCGAGCCGGGAGTGTGGTGGAAATCCGAACGTTCAGAACCCCACAGTTTTACCACCTGCGATTAAAATCGGTCTCTCGCGGAACGATCACCAAGACAGCTGCGTCCCGGCTGCGCGAGAATTTGGTTCGAGTGTCGTGAGATGACTCTCCGCGTCGTGAGCAGAGGACGGACCGCTGCACCTCTCTCCGTGCCTCTCGGCGCTGAGAGTATCTCGGATTTCTTACCGATACCGTCCAACCTCACCGCCCCCCCCCCGCGACCTGCACCCGACTGAACGCTTCGGCCACCGTCTCACAAGTGCACCAGTCCGTACCGGATAACTTTCTCCTCGGAGCAGAGGTCACGCGCAGGAGAAGATAGCCCATAGTTTACTCCGTGTCTTTGGACTTTGCTAGGAAGCCCGACATCAAACGAACGTCTCTTGGTTGCGAACTTGCGTTCACTTTTTTACCTAGAATTATAAAGCGCCTCAGTCAATCCATTACTGGATGAATATCTGCACCCTACGTCGTGCTGGCTCATCGGGAATAGTTAAATCATTCCCAACAGTGTCCAGCTGTCAGACTGGATTCGTGAAATCTGAAAGATGCCGCCGAGCGGGATGAGGAGTGAGTAAAGAGGAGGGAACGACCGGCTCGGACATAATAATAACAATAATAATTCCACTTCAATGCCCGGCGATGGACTGGCGTCCCGTCGTCGGGTGTATTCCTGCCTTACGCCCTGTGTTTCCGGGATAGGCTCCGGCTCACCGTGACCCTATATAGGATTAAGCTGTTTCAGATAATGAGATGAGAGGAGATAATTCCACTTCTGGAGCGCTTGCCACCCGAGGGTCACAAATTGCTCCACATAGATGTGGAGCGAATGACATGCAAACAACATCAGAATACATGAATTAAAAGTAAAATTATGGCCATGTCAGACTTCAAGGCTTTACGAAGCAAGTGAGTCTTGAGACAGGATTTGAAGATGCCCTGGGACTCGGCTGACCGAATCTCCAGTGGAAGGAAGTTCCAGAGTCTGGCAGCGGCTCTGTCACCCATCGAATGGAGGTGCAATCTGGGTACATGCAGCAAGCAGCAGGTATTGGAGGATCGAAGTTGTCGTGTTTTAGGAGGATGCCTGAAGCTGCTCCGATGTATGTCGGAGCAGCACCAGTGAGCGCCTTGTTGGTGAGAATGAGGATTTTGCGATTTTAGTCGAGTCCAGCAATCGAACTCTGTTCGCTGGGTTCCTAAGCTCAGCCCTGAGTACGTCGCACACCCGACAGTTTGTCCAATCAGGCGCGTAACAGTCGTTAGCCAGATAATTGGCGTTTTTCTCTTGCGCCGTTCCCTCCATTTGCCTTCTCTCCGTTAATCTCACCCATGCGTTGATTTCACTTTCAAATTGGTCCAGCAAATAATGTAACGTAATTAGATTGGCTATTTAAACAATTGTTACGTAGTGGGTCGGTTGGACTTGGGAGTCTGATTAACTCAATTTCTGTGTGGGTGTGTGTAATTTACTCAAATGTTCCTTCGCTCTGGCGGGTTCAGGCTTATTTTTAAAGGCCCCAAAATCCCACTTAGCACTATTCCCATAATTGTGGTAATCTGTGGAGCGGGCGGCGCGGTGCCTTAGCAGTTGGTAGCGCCGTCGCCTCACAGCAAGAAGGGCCCGGGTTCAGTTCCCGGCCCGGGCGCCTTTCTGTGTCGAGTTTGCGTGTACCCTCCCTGTGTCCGCGTGGGTTTCTGCCAGGTAATCCGGTTTCCTCCCATCGTCCAAAGACACGCTCCTGCCCAGGTTTATTGGCCTGCTGAGTAATTTGCCCTTGGTGCCCTGCGATGTACTGGAGTCACATCCTGGGTATAGCAGGTATTAATAATGATTATGCCCTCTCTCGGCCGGGATAGGCTCCAGTCACCCCGCAACCCTGTAGAGGATTAAGCGGGTTTTGATGATGATTATGGTCGTTTGTCAGGGTGCACACGCTGGTGGGGTGTTCACAAACATCTAAAAAGAACACCACTGCAACCATGGCCAGACTCATTGGGCCTGGCGCGCCCTGTAAATATAAATCATTTCAACACCTCACGCAGTTTTACTTTAATTGAGTGTCATTATTATAAACATATTGACCTGTAGTCCGAGTTTGTCGTTACAAGTGTGGCTGTCATTATTGTTATTGTCACAGTATTTTATTATTTCTGTATTATTATCGGCTTTAACGGCAATTCCATTCGATTGTGTCGACACTTGCCATGGTAATTCATTAATATTTCTGAAGTTTTTACTCTTTACAAACAGCGCTTCGAGATATTACGATATCTAAAGCGTGCTTTATCAAATAAAGATCACGGTTATCGTGATAAACATCAACGGCAACAGCAATAACGAACACTGCAAGAAGGGGCGATGGACGTAAATCACTCGAATGCTGCGAGAATTGAGTCCTAGCAATAACGATGGCGATGATGATGATGATGCCTTCGCTGCTTGCGAAGCGACTCCGGCCCGCAGAACCGCGTGACGAACGGCTTTCATTTCACTCGGCCTCCGAGCCAGGGTTGTAAAGGCGGCGGCGGCGGCGGCGGAGGAGGAGGGAAGGGGAGGAGGAGAAGGAGGGGGAAGGTGGAGATGGAAGAGGAATTGAGGGATGGAGGGTGGGAGCAAGATATTAAAACATAATTTCAAAGGAATCAAACAAATTTCGCCTCTCGCGATACAAAAACATTTGCTTTGGGCCGCCCTTTCACGGGCAGGAGGTAACTCACCAACAAGCGCACACGGAGGCAAAGGTCCCCCCTCCGGTCGTGTAGCTTTTTGCAGGCTCTCAGGGCAAGTGGTATTCGAGAGCAACTATGAAGGCCAACACGACACAGGAGGGGGTGGGTAGCCAGCACCAAGAACGACTGTCTTTGTCTCCCGAGTGGCTGATGTTTACACGCTGCACCCGGTAGTCATGTTTACATGTTTAGGCTGAGTCGAACTAAGGAAGGCCCGGTGCCGGTTCAAATATTTATCACCCATGTTGGCTGTGTGGAAATCGTCCCTCTCCAGCTCCGTAAAATATAATCATCATTTCGTGAGAAACTCAACAGTGGTCATCCACGATAACTCCACTGCTGGATGAAGACCGCCTCCCACGTTGTCACTGTTCCACTCGATCCTGCAGTGGTAACGACCGATAACCTCCACCACGCGAGCTGGTCTCATCGCTCCATCTCCACGGTGGGCGTCCTCTCTGCCGTGTTGCCTCCCCTGACTGCTGCTCCGTTGCGAGTCTTGACCGCCAGCCGTGACCCCCGTGAGTGACGGCCCGCCCAAGCCCTCTTACTTTTCCCCTGCAGTCACCGTGATGTCACGAAACACCAGCCTTCGCTCTCTCATCCGCGCCGTCCTCGCTGTCTTAATTGTCATAGGCGGTCGATTTCCTGCCTGTGGCTCCCGCCGTAAAAATGCGGAATAGCAACCGTCGTGTGTTTGAAACCGATAACCACTCTCGGACCTTTGGGGCGGTGCCGCACCGCTTCTGCCGCGTGCCTTCCGGTTCTACCGCCGCTGCAATGTCCTTTAGCAGGCAGCTGAGTCGACACGACGGACAGCGCTCGGCCACGCGACCCGCAAGCGCAGAGCCGTCGCGATCCACTGAGCGCGGTACGAGTCACTCCCACACACGAATGGTTGTCATCCGTCAACCCGACAAATCGTAAAGAGTGGCACCCTGCGGCATTGGTGGAAATAGATGAGCCGCGTGGTGATGGTGGCCCAGTGGGTAGCGCTGTCGCCTCACAGCAAGAAGGACCCGGGTTCGATTTCCCGATCGGGTCCCTTTCGCTGGAGGTTGCGATTTATGTCCTCGTGTCCGCGTGGGTTTCCGCCGGGTGCTCCTGTTTCCTCCCACCGTCCAAAGACGCGCTGCTGCCGAGGTTAATTGGCCTGATGAGTAGATTGCCCCAAAAAAGTGTGCCCCTGCGATGTACTGGCATCACATCCTAGGTGCAGCCCCGCCATGGGCCCTATGTCTGCCGGGATTGGCTCCGGCCCAGCGCAACCTTGTACAGGATTAAGCGGGTAATGATGATGATGATTTTAAACAAACACGTCCGTGTGTGACAGAAATATCTTCATTAATTAGATAATATATTCATTAATTTTTAGCTCTTTGGTTATTCTTCGGCCAATGCTTTGTCACTCACGAGGGCTGTTTGACCATACTTCCCCACAATGGTCAGTGTCACCATAGTGATTTCAACTGTAAACCACCGCACAGTATTCGTACTCTCTCTTCGAGCAAGCGAGCAACTTAGAGGCACGATGGACCACAGATAATCGCCAAGGCAGAAACAGCCAAGCAGCAACATTCCCCGGGGTCTGCAGTCCTCTATATATTAAGATGTTATCGACCAAACAGTGACGTTTTTTTTTATATGAGAATAAAGTGAAGTACACAGAGAAAACTAACATGCACACAAAGAGAACTGCACACAGACTTGCGCCCGAGCCAGGAATTCAACCCATGTTGATGTGTAGAGCGAACGTTACCACTGTGTCACCGTACACTGGCAAGTCATTATTTTATACTGGCAGAGACATAAGCCCATCACCCTCCACACTCCGTAACGTTCACAAGGCACTGATGACGGTGATGCTGTTATTGAGCGACCTGCAGAGTGAGCTTCGAGTCGCTACCCAAGTTGGCTTTTGTTCTCGAAAGTAAAAACCAATTTCAGTTCAAGCATCAACAGCGCCAAGTAGATACCAGACTCTGGCGACTTTATATGTGGAATGTCTATGTTCACTTCCTGTTCTTACATGAGTTTCCTTTGGGTTGTCTGAGTTCCTCGCGTAGCTAATAATAATAATACAAAATAACAATAAACTTACAATGTAGCTGGCACCAGCCAAGACATCCCACTGCTAAATAAGCATAACCTGAACATTACAAAGATGTAGGTTTTCACAGTCCGATGTCTAGCATTTGCTCTCAGTACTGTTGAGAACCTAAACATTATTCGGCTGAGCCTACAGAAGCAACGTTGCTGCTCACTGCGGAACAGTTTCAGGACCTTACTGAAGCAGAGTGGAATGAACGAGTTTGAAATTTTATATAATTTAAGGTCTGTCTGTGGCTCATTGTGTAATGCAGGACTGGCGCATGCGTGGTACGGTATCACGAGGAGAACCACGTGTCACAATCTTAATAGGGGTAAATCGATTTGAATATTGGGATTTTTAGAAGTAAATTCGCAATTAAATCTCTAAAGAAAAGGGCGGCGCGGTGGCCCAGTTGTTAGCGCTGTCGCCTCACAGCAAGAAGGTCCCGGGTTCGAATCTCTCGGCTCGGGTGCCTTTCTGTGTGTAGTTTGCATGCTCTCTACGTGTCCGCGTGGGTTTTCGCCGGGCACTCCGGTTTCCTCCCACAGTCCAAAAGCATGCTGCTACATAGGTTAATTGGCTCGCAGGCTAAATTGCCCCGCAGTGCCCGGCGATGGACTGGCGTCCCATCGTCGGTGTATCCCTGCCTTGCGCCCTGTGTCTGCCGGGATAGGCTCCGAGCTCACCGTGACCCTGTATAGGACTAAGCGGTTTCAGACAATGAGATGAGATGAGAGAATTCAAGGTGTCGTGCGGACACGGGCCTCGAGCTGTTACCGTCGACGCAATGTCACGTCGGTGCGAGCGTTTTGCTGATCCTTATCCTGCCTTTGTTTTGAAGTCCGACAGATTTCTGCTGCCGTGGCTGTCAGAGGCAAACATACGGCGTCCAGCGCGGCTCGGGAATGTGTGCTGCGAGCGCGTTGCGTTGCAGACACGAGGAGTTAACGGCTCGTGTCTGCCCCTACGTCGTTGTCTCTTCGCGACTCCCCGCGGATTCTAACGCAATCTCACATGAAGCTATAAACTTTAAACTTTTGTGAAACGTATTTTTCTTCATCTTGAACTCGACCAATACTGGATCGATTTTTATTTATTTATGATGGTAATAATTACTTATGGATCCAGGGAGGCGATACCAAGTTTCAGTAGAAAAAAATCTAGGGTCCTGACTTTGAACGTTTGCTGTGTCGGAGGAATCCCGCATCCAGAGCTTGCAAGCTAACAGGGTACTTCTGCTTTAAAAGTAAACATCTGTCTATCTACTGCTACCTTGAGTGTTTAATTTTTAGATGCTCTCAGCCGGTCACTGATACGTGATTATTATTCACGTGGATGGAAACGTGAGCGCCCAGAGAAGACTCACGAACACGGGAGACCAACACTGCGCCCCGTACAGTTGGACACAGATGGCAATTCGTCCGCTTGCTGTACTGCCTTCTCCTGGCGAGCGAGGACATCGCTTCTCCTCGACACATCTCGGCTCCATCTCTGCTCCCCGAATCTCCCTCGACACCCCCTCTCGCCCTCTCCACTCAACAACCTACAGTCGTCTCGTCGCACCACACTTGCAATGCTCGCTCTTTCGCTGCCCGAGCCCAATCATTGTGGATTGACATTATAATAGAGAACGAGACCACAGAGTAACTCACGTAATTTTACAAACTACTTAAGGCGCATCTATACAACCATTAATTATAGATTTGACAACTTAAACGTCAACACTTTCGTCACTTTGCAATATTGGGCAACCGGTAGCATTTATTTGATATTTGTTAGAAGTGTGTATGTGTGTGATGATATAAGTCGTCCTGGATAAGGATGTCCATCCATCCATCCATATAAGGATGTGCGGTGAAAAATAATTAATTAATTATATAACGCGGCAAGTGTTTGTACGTGTGTACGTATCTCCGCACTGGCGGTAAGGGGTTCGAATCATTCATCAGTGAACATTTTATTTGCACAACATCACGGTTTTATTGTCTTACTTTAGCTTTGCTGCCAACTTGCTGATTAATCCTGTGAATCTTCAGAGCTCCAGCGATGTACAGATGTAGATTTTACCGCTCGATCTTATAAGAAATAATCCCAGCGAGACATGCGGAAGATCCCCGGCTCGCGTGCCTGTCTGTGCGGAGTGTGCGCGTTCTCGCCACGTATCCCCGTCGGTTTTCGCTGGGTACTCTGCTTTCCTACCATTGTCCAAACACACGCTGCTGGCTAGGTCGATTGACCTGCTATATAAATTGCCCCTAGTGCCCTGCGAGGTACTGGCGTCATATCCTGGGTATAGCCCTGCCTTGCGCCTTCTCTCTGCCGGGATACGCTCTGGCCCCCGGCAACCCTGTACAGGATAAAGCGGGTACTGTTCATGATGGTGAAGAATAATAACTGGTGGCACTATGCTGCAGTGAGTAACGTTGCCATCTCACTGAAAGAAGAGCCCAGGTTCGATTCGCGGCTCAGGTGCCACCTTTCTCTGTGGAGTTTGCGTGCTTTCCCCAGTGCTCACGTGGGTTTCCGTCTGGTACTCCAGTTTCCCCCCCCCCCCACCGTTCAAAGCCACTCTGCTGCTGGTACTTGCGCCTAGGTTAATTGATCAGCTGACAATCACCCCGGTTCCGTACGATGCACTGGCATCCCATCGTGGTTGTGGCCCTGCGTCTGCCGGGACAGGCTGTAGATGAGAGCTGGGGCACGCAGTGCGATTCGCGGACTGCCACAGATGTCCAGGGAGCCGCTCACAGCTGCTTGCTCATCGCTCCGATAAGAGCCGCTGTGAAGCCTCCAACTCGAACCATCTGCCCGCTTCCACAACGGACATCTCAGCAATCGAAAGAGACAGGCAAATGGTATGGCTCGTCCATATGTATAGTATTAAATATTAATAATAATCATCATCATCAGCGGCACAGTGGCCCAGTGGGTAGCGCTGTCGCATCCTCACAGCAAGAGGGGCCCAGGTTAGAATCTCGGCTCGGGTGCCTTTCTGTGTGAAGTTTGCATGTTCTCCCCGTGTCTGCGTGGGTTTTCGCCGGGTACTCCGGTTTCCTCTCGTACTCCAAAAACATGCTGCTTTGCTTGCAGACTAAATTGCCCACGTGCCCGGTGATGGACTGGCGTCCCATCGTGGGTATATCCCTGCCTTGCGCCCTGTGTGTGCCGGGATAAATTCCGGCTCACTGTGACCCTGTACAGGGCCAGGTGGTTTCTGACAATGAAATGAGAATGATAATAATCATTGATAGAAAGTATTACATGAACCAGCAGCGTCTCTGTCACCTTCTAGCAGCCGTTGATTGCAATATGAGCGAAACTCTGGACCGATTTCGACTCGCGGTGTCTCATCAGCAGTCTTTCGCATTGGGCCAGTGTGTCGTTGTTCGGCCGGCTTGGCAGCGGTCAGTACAAAGATTACTCTGGGCCAGTTTTCACTTGTGGTGTCTCATCAGCAGCGTCTCTATCGGCGAGCGGGTTTGTCGTTATGTGGTGGTGGTGGTGGTGGTGGTCGTTGTTGGGTGATGGTGGCCGTGTGTTATGGTCGGCGTGGTGATGATAAACACAGCAAATAAACTTGAGAGCGGTGGAACGACGAGATGAAGGCCAGTCTCAAGCAGTGACGAGGGCCTGAAGTCGCTTATCTCCACAGCACCGGACACGGGACACACAGCACCATGATTCCATAACGGCTTTTCAAAGCTGCTGCTTCGGGATATCCGTGTCGAGCGCTCCCGCTCTCTCCTTCGCGACGTTTCGCCTCCCACAATTGGAGGCATCCTCAGGCGTAGTGAAGGATGAGTGTGGGGTGCTATTACTACACCACGTTAAGGCTTCGTCCTTGCACGATTTACTGATTTGAACGTGTCGTATTACCATGCAATGTTACTTATTGTTTCGAGCGTTTGCTGTGTCACAGGAATCCCGTATGCAGAGCTTGTAGGCTCGCTGGATATCTCCGGCTGCAATTGAACGTTTATCTCGTAAAGCAGCGTCGCGGTGTGCTGCGCGTCGCGGTGTGCTGCGCGCCGCGGTGTGCTGCGCGCCGCGGTGTGCTGCGCGCCGCGGTGTGCTGCGCGCCGCGGTGTGCTGCGCGTCGCGGTGTGCTGCGCGTCGCGGTGTGCTGCGCGCCGCGGTGTGCTGCGCGCCGCGGTGTGCTGCGCGCCGCGGTGTGCTCGTTTCGTTATGAAGCCGACCAGATGCCGGGTGTTAGCGACAGATGCGATCTGAACACGCGGTGAAGCGTCAACTGTCACTCGTCCACGCAGCCCGCCGGGGTCCCTTCACGTCGTTGTTCCCTGGCGGTGGCGGCTCGCGTTTTGATTCCAAACGTCTCTGCTGCCGCTGCCACGTGGCTTAGCCGATCCCTCGAAGATACCGGCGTGAACGGCGATCCTATCGCGGTTGCGTCAATAATGATTTATTATTAGTCATAATATTTCTCGTAACGCGCCGCAGCGCGCATTCGTTCTACGTCGAAGAGCGAGAAAATCGACTTGGAGAGGCGAGGGAATCCGCACAGAGGTGGGGAGGGAGAAGGCAGTCACGCCGTCAGCCGGCGCCAACAATTACCAGACACTGCATCCTGTATACTCTGATGGTATTGGAGAATTCATTAACGAGTGTTTTCTTTTCTTAGTTGTGGGTGGGAAAGCTGGAGAAAACTCGCGCAGCGCAGAGGGGAGAACACACAAATTCCGCACAGAAAGGCGCCCGAAGCGGGAATCGAACCGTCTCGGACAGGACTTTCTCTCTGAGACGAAAATAATCACCGCTCAGCCACCCTGTCGCTCAGGTTGAGACAAGAATAGCACAAAGTCACGGTAGTGCGACTCTGGTCATGTATCGCGAGCTACGGACCATGTAGCACTTGCTCAGAGATACTTTCCACCTGAGATCGAATCCGCCTTAAACATCAGCGCTGGGGAGACAAAGGCGGCCAGGCGTGATCCTGTCTACACCACGCTGTGGTGCGCGGCGCCTGCCTTCACAGGTGTTCTCTTCCGGCACTTGCTCCAACAGCCTGTTGCGGCTATACGGGGGATCTTTGTCTTAGTTGTGCGCAGAGTGGTGCAGTTCTTTGCAGACTGCGTCTGCAAACCCCGACCACCTGGGTTCGTTTTCTGCAGCTGACACCAGAGGATAAGGGAGAGGGCGATATTAGAGCGAGACCATTTGAAGATCTTTAGAAGCACTCGGGACAAATCCCATGGCCAATCGTAGCTCAATTTGAAAAGCGGCGGAGGGATTTGACAGGTGATCCCGTCCGCGGGAGAGAGTCGGGAAAGCTGGCGCAGCATTGAGAACCCATCTGCAGTTTGGCCGCGCGGGATCTAAGGGGGGCCGCGGAGAGCGGGAGAGTTACGGACGTGGCGAAGGGTTGTGACAGGTGGGGCGGTGGCGGGGGCAAGGTGGGGGGGGGGTGCTGAGCAGCAGAGGGCGCATGAGAGGGTCGTCGCGGATCTGGGGAGATCGCGAGAGATCCCGCTAAGCCGGGAGATGTGAGGGAACACGATCCTGCCGCCTGGGTACACGCGACATGCGTGGGCGACGCTGGGTACCGCGGGCGCCTCGCTGAGCAGGCTACGCCACGTTACAGGCCAATCTGCTGCTGGACGAAGTGTTCCTCACTTAGTTGGCAAATGTCAGAATAATCATCGTCATCACTATATCAGTAAACGCTTAAGCCGGTACAGGGCCGCGGAGTGCCGGATCCTATCCCGGCAGAGACAGGGCGGGAGGCAGGACTATACAAAATATATAAACGACGATATCATTTGTAACGCGCCGCACACAGTCCACGCCTAGCCTTAGACGAGCCACTGATACGGAGGCGTAGCGAGGAAACCGCAGAGAGGGGAGAAAGGGGAAGGCGGTCACACAATGAGCCGGCGCCAACTTTTGCCGGACACCGCGTTCTGTATACGATGATGTCATTTGCCTCAGGCAGGGCTTTCTCTCTGTGAGGCGTCAACGTTATCACTGCACCGCCGCACTGCTGCCTAACGTGGGACGCCGGTCCATCGCAGGGCCCCAGTGATCGATGATATTCGGCCGGTCAATAAATATCACAGCAGCAAGCGGCGCGTCTTTGGACTGTGGGGGGAAATCGGAATACCCGGCGAAAACCAACGCAGACACGGGGAGCTGCTGCCAACCCGCACACAGAAAGGCACCCGAGTCAGGAATCGAACCCATGCGGGCCGACCAAACCGACGTTACAATGAAAACTTGGCATCACCCCCACAGGACAATCGACCCCTACAATCGACGCATTGTTAAACTGAGCATTGGCCTGGCTACCCATGGTAGGCACCAGGCTTGCCATGAGTAGCCAGAGGGGCCTGGCTAGGGCAGGTAGACGCGACGCGTTGGACCCCTGCCCGGCACCTTGCCGCACGCTTGGCGGAGTTTGACTTTGGGATGCGGCGCCTCTTCCCAATTACCAATGTACCATCAGCCTGACGATCAAATAATTCTTAGCCAAGCAAGCGTCTTATTATATGATTGAAGTGGATTAGCTGAAAGGCTATTGACAAGAAGTATTGCATGCGTCCACCCGGCAGTGGGTTGCGTTTCTCAAAATAGGCTATCAGTTTAACGGTGGCTTCAGTGCTCATAGAGGTTGCTCAGCTCTGTGCAGCGCTTTGTGATCCTCCGGTGAAAGGCGCTATAAAATGCTATTATTATTATTAACAAGACCTCCTCCTCCTCCTCCTCCTCACAAAGCAGGGTCCTGCCCGCGGCGGTTCGATTCCCTCCTCGGGCGCGTTTCTGTGAGGAGGTATTCTATCTCCCTCTTCTGCGTGGGTTTCCTCCGGATTCTCCGGTTTGCGGTGGTTGGTTCGAACGTTTATCGTGTGGCGGGCACCCCGCGTACAGAGCTTGCAAGCTCACTCGGTATTTTCCGCTGTCGTGACAAATATTTGTTTACATGTGATCACTTCCAAAACCAACATCACGTATAGAGTACGAATGCTCGACAATGCTATTCCGAAAGAGCAGCGTTTGGAAGCAATCATATTTCCATTTCTCAAGCTCCTTTGACCCAAGGGTCACAAAGCATCGAGCCGTGACAACCTACATCACTACATCTATATATCTGTCTCGTTAATTATTAATTGGGCTGTGATCTCCTGGGATTCCTATTTCCTACCACATGCAAGCACGCATTAATTGCTTCCATAATAACACCTTAGTACATAGAGGACCACAGAGCTGTGGCGACTGTTGGCACCGGCTCACCCCGGTTCTCGCTCCATCTGTGGTTCTTCCTCCTCGCACCTCCATTCTCTCCGCGGGCGGCGGCGGCGGCGGCGGCGGTGACGGCGCAGTGACAAGTTTTAATAATTATGATCATAGAACCGCTGAATTGGGGGGGCGGGAGGGCGGGGGGCGGGCGCGCGGGCGCCCGGTGTCTTGTAAAGTCAAGTGCGCGTTCTGCCCGCCTCTGTGCACGTGGAAATATTCCCATCGCTGTGTTCGAGCAAGGACACGACGCGTAGCGGCGTGCAGATCAAAGCGCAGTGTCTCATTGTGGCGCGCTATCGAGAGTAATTAAAACACGTCTCGCGCGGAACGCTCGTCATGTCACACTCGTTCAATTATTCATTCGTTTTTCGATGCCTCCGCGCCAATCGCTCGTCGAACTAGAAGCCTCACGGCCGCCACACGGCGTGAACCACGAGGAGTGACGTCGCGCTCTCGGCCGTGGGTTCGGGCAGCACAAGCAAGCTGGCTCCCCCCGTGTCGGCGCCTCGCAGAGAGACGGTTCTGCCCGAGGAGCTTCGATACCCGCCTCGGGTGCATGGCTCTGTGGAGCTTGTATGCTGCGTGGGTTTCCTCTCGGAACTCCGGTTTCCTTCCATAAATGAGGAACGCTCGCCATGGCTTCCCCGAATAGCAGCTCTTAATAGGAATTCTCTTATTCATGCCTCATTTGATGTGATCATCGAGAAAACTTTACCTTGCATACATATTATGTACGGTGTCCTTGAGTGCCCAGAAAGGCGCCTTTAAATAAAATGTATTATTATTATTATATTTATAGCCATGCATTTAAAACATGACGTTAACATCCTTTTTTCCAGGCTCAATTATAAAACACTCATCTTGCTTTCAATAACACTTCACAACTCTACTCTTTCCGTGCGAGAACGCGGATTAGAGCAGGTCTTCTCAACCTCTTGCACCTCAAGACCCACTTGGCCCACTCTCGTCTGGTCTCCACGGATCACTAGGTGGCGCTCGCGACCCACCGATGGGTCGCGACCCGCTCGTGGTGAAGAGCCAAACAAGAGAGCACAGCGCGCGTTCGTGACAGTCACCCAAACGCTTCAGGGACGTGGGAGGCACCTGGGAGAACGCGATTCGCTCAGGAGGGAAGACTCGCAATGGTCGAGGCTAATGTCGGAGTGGCAGCTACGAAATGGAACGCGTCCCAGAAGGTCGTCCACTGGGGAGACGGTGCGATTCGATCAGGCGTCTCGACAGATCGTTTCATCGCAGTGATCGTGAGAAGTAATGAAGGTTTGGGGGAGGCTGATGATAACGATCGTGGCATGGTTCGATCCTTACGTCGTTACAGCCCTGGCTCACCATCAGAGGGCAGTGAGCATCTAGAGCACGCTACAAGTAACGACTGGGTCCACCTGTTCCTTGTTACCTTGACCATCAGCCTCGCCTGACTCGTGTTGAATCGCACGAGCCAGGGAGTTCCACGCTCCGCGTTACGCGTCTCGTCGCCTCTCCATATGCAAGCGCACCTCCGCAGAGTCAAGAGTCCGCGCTGTGGGTTTCCGATGCGCGTCACCGCGCTCGGGTCCTCTCAGCGGTCAAAACGTTGCCTTAACTAATGTAGGACCTAACCTGCTGAACTCCAACCAGAACCCAGTGGGCACTCAGTCGCTGGGAGCAACGCTAGAGCAACGTTACATGTTTACCATCAGCTGGAGTTGTCACCTCGAAGGCGCATAAACCCGGAACATATGGTGCGTGGGGTAAATGGAATGAGAGCGGGAGAGAGAACTGTACGTGTAACGGCAGGAAAAAAAAACGGGACGTTGAATGAGTCGCTCCAGGAAAACGTACAGATTTCCCTGCGAGAAAATCCCCTGCATCGTCACAGAGGACGATCCGGGCAAAACCAG
>JAZEWT010000014.1:2339120-2349636 GCA_036362905.1 Mordacia mordax
GCTCACTTCCAAACACTTCAGTTTCATTCTGACCTTACCCATAAATCATGTGCAGTCAGAATAACATTGTAATAATAATAGTCCCATGTAGAGGATCACAGTGTGTGCCCCCCCTCCAACTCTGGGTTGAATTAAATGAACGCAATGTTTATATAGCAGGGTAAATCAACAGATGATGTCTCCATGCATACATACCTTTACAAACAGTAAAGCATTTCTTACACGCATCAGCTGCATTGACTCATGGGATTACATAATTTCAGCGGCAGCGATTTCAAGTCAGGCCACCGCTGGATCAATTTCAACGCGCAGGTGTCTCATTGGCAGTCAGACGAGCTTTCATCAACGCTGGTAAAACTGCTTCGCTTCCAGCCATGGACAATGACGCTGATGATCACTTTGGGTTTCACGTTTAAATTATGGACTCTCATCTCATCTCATTGTCTGAAACCGCTTAGTCCTATACAGGGTCACGGTGAAGCCGGAGCCTATCCCGGCAGACACAGGGCGCAAGGCAAGGATATACCGACGATGGGACGCCAGTCCATGGCCGAAATTATGGACTCGCTCTATGCAATTAACCAACTGTGCAGTTCTACACTGGTGGTTCAATCACTAAGTGGAGTGGCATTATCTTTGATTTAACAACATTTCTCAACATCACTGCATTCACGTCGTGGTTGTATCTGCCCTCTGCATTTGCTCTCTACTCTTAAGAAGAGCCATTTTATACCCAACACGTTAGTCTAATGTAATAATAATTGTATTTATAGAGCGCTTTTCACCCGAGGGTCACAAAGCGCTGCACAAAGCTGCGGAGAGAGCGGCACGTCAACAACGACACTAGAACGGACAATCAGAATTTTTTTTTTTAATATACACATCGTTGCAGAACCATGTAAAATATGATCTGTCAACTATAATGTATGTATAATGTCTGTATGTAAAGTGTCTGCTTAAGACAGCTCTTATGTTAATGATGACATGTTGAGAGGAGAGCGGCCTACACATTTTCGGAAAGTATTTCTTCTCCAGGCTTGAACATTTTAAAGTTAATAATTGAATACAAATTCGGTGTTGAGGAAAGAAGTGCACGTACCCACTCGTGTGCATTTCTTCCCTTAAATTCCCCATCTGTTTAAGAATGACATCATTCCTCTCCACTGGCAAAGTACATTGCGTTTGGACACTTTCAGAGAAAAATGTTCGCCAGGGCTATCCTGAGAGAGCAACTGTTAAGAGCAGTTCTCACATCCGACGAGCTACGAAGACTTACATTAATACATCGGACAATTTCAAAATTGAAATGTAGACACTTTTGTCCCAATAGAGAATTGATTGATGGAAGCTGAGTAACACATGACAGAAACAAAATTCCAATCAAAGTGTTGCCGTGCATAAACTAGTGATGAGTAATACTCTTCTTGGGCGCATCACAGCACCCGGGTCGATGCCGAACTCCGGGTGCCTTTCTGTGTGGTGGAGTTTGCATGTTCTGCTTGTGTCCGCCTGGGTTTTCGCCGGGTTCTCCGGTTTTCTCTCACCATTCAAAGACACGCTGCTGCCTAGGTTAATTGGCGCATTGAGTAAATTGCCTCCAGTGCCTTGCGATGTACAGGCGTCACATCCTGAGTATAGCTCCGTCTTGCGCCCTCTGTCCGCCGGAATAGGCTCCGACCCCCCACGACCCTATACATGATAAAGCAGGCATTGATAATGGTGAGATCAAGGTGCTATTAATGAATGCACTGAGTTGGGTTTTTTTTACATACTGCCTTGTGCACATCTACCAACGCACACCAAATAATGTGTTAAATATACTGGTGGGAGTCTATTTTCCACTGCTCCCCCTATGATAATATTTGCCTTTTCACCCGAGGGTCACAAATCGCTGCATACCACTGCAGGTGCAGACCATCGTAACAGTCACGGGGAAATATCATTTATTTACAGGAAAGCGCCCACGCCGTATTACAGCCTGAGTGCCTCGTAACTGTGACATGAAATAGAAATATATAGATGTCAATTTTGAACAGTGTGAGCGATGATAAGGTTGATGTTAATGACTTGTTTTGTGATAAAAGGGAAATGTTCTATTATGCAGGGGTGGCCTCGATGAAAGACGTAGAGAGATGAGGAGATGTGGGAGAAGCCTTTTATTGAGAAGCAGAAACGGACGCTCTCCTCACAGTCCTTTAATACGTTCGAGTAGAGTGCTGGCCTAATGGCCATCGCATTCCAGCTTTCTTTGATCAAAGCCTCTGTGCGTTGTTTAGCACCATTAAAGCGCGCAATTATTTTTGTTCTGAGAATCGCTTCCAAAGCTGTCCTTTCGGGGTGGTCGTGTCGAGCATCCCCTCTCTCTCTCTATCTCTCCTTCGCGACGTTTCGCCTCCTAGGTTCCAGACATCCTCAGAACGCCTGAGGATGCTTTCAACGTGCTTTTGAAAGGAAACATCCGTACATTTTTTGTTCTCTAGAAAAGGGGCCTTATTTACTTTGGAGCAATATGACATAGCAGCTGGTGGCTCATTTGGCTGTAGGAGCAGAGAGTGATGGCCTGACGTTGCAAAATGCCTCACGGGCCAACTTTGAGCTATCACTAATATACAGACCTGCCAGCTTAATCTCCTCAAACTGGCAACGCAGGGCGCATGGAACACGGTCCCCCTTCACATTAACAGATATCGCATACGCAAATTAGCAACGATATTGGCTGCTATGCCTACAAGTGATAAATGGCATGATTAGCATTAATTCGAAATTACTGCTCGGTTAGCTACACAGGGACGTAATTGCTTGTTTTGAACAAAAATACATAAAACGCACATATGCACATGCCATCCCTTGTGTAGTAAGAACCATAGACATCCATAGCTTGATCTTCAACCCAATCTTTCCGTTGTATAGTATGCGAAAGCGTCATGCGACCTCTTACTATTTAAAATGGAACATTGAGTCTTCACTGCGCATTGTTTAGTTGACGTTTTAAATCAGGCACGGTTGTTATACACGGTATAACACACGGAGTTGTCTATGGTACAAGAAGGATTTATTTTACCAGTGGCACATCATTTGCATGGGCGGTGTAGACTTGCGGATATAATGTGTGGGGAAACATGCATTGAAAATGGAAGAGCGAAGAACCGTAATAGGATATGGGAAGAAACGGATGGAAAACGAATGCAAAAACAGAATCAAAGGGTCATGGAGGCAGAGATCGCTACACTAGGGCATCCCTGCTTTACAAAGCAGATTGTATTCTTACAGAGGGCGGGCGAAGGGGGGGAGTTAGAGAGAGGGGTTTAGCGCATAAATCGCACATGATTCACGAGAGGTTTGAGCTGATTTAGATTATGTCTATGGATTAGGCTAGCAGTGCTTTACCTTACTGATTACTTCTCTATAGGACCGTAAAGGTGCAATAGGTACACAATGCAATTGTAATTTGTCGTGTAGCAGTGCTTATTATGTAGGTTAGCCTGAGCCAGAAGTAGAAAATCCATATTTCCGTGGTGGGGGTATGGGGGAGGTTACTCTTTCCACGAGAATGTTCTGTTGTCGTTCCACAAATTGGTACTTATTTAATTAAACCCACACCTGGTGACAGGGAAATCTATCATGGATACCTATTGTGACATGTACTATACCAATAAAACTAACCAGATGAACTAACCCAGTGCGGTGCAAATTAAGTGGCTGCAATAATGTTCAAAACTATAAACATGCTTATATATTTATTTGTTTTAGTTATACTGAAGCTGCGCTTAATATTGTTTATGTAGTTTGAAACCCAAGAATGAGAAACGCTCATTTGTTACCGCGGTAACGGTTGATTTCAAATTTGCTAAATGGGGGTGATTGTAATTACATTGCAGCAATAATAAAAATTCCACAATGATCACATTTACTCCGTTAGTTACAATCACTTCAACCAGATGTATAAATGCATTGTTTTAGGGAGAAAAGCTAATACAAGCTTCATTTTTATACTTAACAAGTTGGACAATTCCATGTTTTAACCCCATGACTGCGATGGAAGCGTCTGTTGCTGAGCGGTGAGCCACCAAGCCATGGCGGCGCCCAAGAGCGATGGGGCCGACTCGTTGCCGGCTCTTTGGCGAAGGCTCTGTGAAGGCGATGCCGCCGTGCGCCCACACCCGCAGCGGCTGAAGCATAGCTCTGAGGAAGAACCGACGGCGTATCGGCTCCTCCTCAGCGTGGCTGAAAGCGTTGCAAAGCCGGTAAGAAGACAGGATAATTGACTAGGCCTTTGTGGCAGCCTACGATCTTGCCTGACAGCTCGGCCGCCAACGTCGCGCCTTCCCGCCCAGGCATGCGACGCTCTTTACACCATCGGTTAACATACAGATGTAGTGACCAATAATTAACTCTAATGATGTAGGGCGGCACGGTGGCCCAGTTGGTAGCGCTGTCGAGTCACAACAAGAAGGTCCCTAGTTCGAATCTCGGCACGGGTGCCTTTCTGTGTGGAGTTTGCGAGTTCTCTCCCCGTGTCCGCGCAGGTTTTCGCCGGCACTCCGGTTTCCTCTCGCAGCCCAATAAACATGCTGCTGCATAGGTTAATTTACTTACAGACTAAAGTTCCCGCAGTGCCCGGTGATGGAATGGCGTCCCATCGTGGGTATATCCCTGCCTTGCGCCCTGTGTCTGCCGGGATAGGCTCCGGCTCACCGCGACCCTGTACAGGATTATGCGGTTCTGACAGTGAGATGAGATGTAGGGTTTTCACGGCTCAATGCGTGTTAATTGCTTCGAAAAGCTGCTCTCTTGGGACAGCAGCGTCGGTCGCCTCCCACGCTTGAAGGCATCCACGGGCGTTACGCCGTGCGAATGAGAGAGGAAGCGCGATCGACGCGGCTGTCCCGAAAGAGCAGCTTTTGGGAGCAATCATCATGCATCGAGCCGTAAAAACCTACATCAGTACAAGTGTACCCATGTATACTGCTAAATGGACAGAGGTGATGAGGTTTAGGAAACGTGACCGTTGTTTCAACTCTGGCAACCCGACGAAATTTTGGATTTAAATTTCTGTGAGCACCATGACCCTCACACCGTCCCTCATTGTTGACAAAATGAATTGCAATGATCTCTGTTTTCACGGCTCGATACATGATGATTGCTGCGAAAAGCTGCTCTCTCGGGACAGCCGCGCCTGAGGATGCCCCCGAACGTGTGACGCGAAACGTCGCGAGGTGGAGAGAAGGAGCGATCGACGCGGCTGTCCCGAGACAGCAGCTTTTTAGAAGCAATCATCAAAATGAACCGCAGGCTGAGGAAGCGATCGACGCGGCTGTCCCGAGACAGCAACTTTTCGAAGCAATCATCAAAATGAACTGCAGTCGACCCGCAACTAAATGCCGTGCGTTTTCTGTTCAATGCAATTCAATATGATGTGGATTTATGGAAATTATAATGCAACGGTTCTCAGGTGGTCGCTGGCAAAACATCGTGTGTATAAACAATACTCTCACGACAACACTTAACAGAAAACTTCACCGTCCACCACCTCCTGTGCGCTGCAGGTATTCTGTTTACCAATACTTGTACCCTATTACCTATTGGCCGTCCGATCTGCGGTCTGCCGATGAAGTGCTGCCCAAGCCCATTTCCCTTAATCCTACAACATCATCTCTATAATTTGCGTTTCTGCTCCGCCTTAAGTATTGCTCTGTGAGTGTTATCCGAAAGATATATATCTATTAATTTGAATGCTTTTTGTGTGTTTCAGCTTTTTATTCTACTTTTAAAGGCGATTCTCCGAGTTTGTATGTGGAGCATGTGTTTTCTTTTCAAACCTTTGCAATGAACGGCAGTGTGAGTCGCGATGTCACTTCACGGGAAGGCGGTGCATGCATTCCTTGGTTTTCGTCAGGTATTGTGCTCCTGTTTCCTCCCACAATCCAACGACATGTTGCCTAGGTTAATCCGCCGTTTAAATTGTGCCCGATGCCCTGCGATGGACCGGCGTCCCATCCTGGTTATAACACTTCCTTGCGCCTTGTGTTTGCTGGGATAGGCTGCGGCTTCACCGCGATCCTGTGCAAGATTAAGCAGGTACAGGTAACCAATTAATCATTGCCACGAATTACTGTGGGCATTATAATACAGCTGTGCTAGTCTAAATACAATACAATTTTAATGGAATCTGCAGAATTCTGACCAGGTATCGATGTCTATTAATACAACACCATTATATGCTCGGATTATGATAATCGCTTTCAAAATATTTAATGAGCTGTTGGTTTTTACATATTATTGTACAACGGTATGTACAAGCACGGTAGCTGTTGTGAATGTGTTAGATTTTATTCAGTGATATCAGTAACTCGTGCTGATTGAGAATTTTGCCAAAAATTATATTCTGTAGTAACCATTTGTCGTTTCTATTATCGTTTTAAAGTTAGTGATGACCAATCATCTATCGCCCATGGAAGTACTAATTGGCTAAGACAAAAGGGAAGAACCTCTTTCAAAGATCTATCTATGCATGTACTGTATTGTTATTGGGTGGCACAGTGAGTAAGTGCTGTAACCTCACATCAAGAAGGTCCCGGGTTCCATTGCCTGCCCGGGTGCCTTTCTGTATGTAGTTTGCGTGTTCTCCCGTATTTGCGTGGGTTTCCTCCCACCGTCCAAAGACACGCTGCTGCCCAGATTAAACATGTCCACAGCTCAGATTTGTAACACACCGACCCCCCCCCCCGCTATTGTTGCTAATTTGCCATGCTTATTTTGTTGTTGATGTGCCGTTCTCTCCGAAGCTTTGTACAGCTACAGCGCTTTGTGATCCTCGGGTGAAAAGTACTCTAGAAATGCAATTATTATTATTAATTGGCCTGCTGAGTAAATTGCCCAGAGTGCCTTGCGATGTACTGGCGTCATATTGGGTTTCGTCCCGCCTTGCGCCCTCAATCTGCCAGAATAATATTCTTGTTCTTTGAACGTATCTTTCCAAGGATATATAGCACCTTAGTATAAGACAACGTAACATTCATGTAGCTCTGCTCAGCGGTTTTCTACTAGATGATACCGCATACACACCAATGTTGACACTACGTGTATTCGATAAACTATGGACATTGCTGAGCAAACAAGCATATGCTGAATGTAAACATTTATGAAACGTGGATATTCAAACATACATTTGCCAGCTATTTTTTGCAAAGCCACATTACGTAGATTTTATGAATATGAAGTATGTGTCTTGCAGAGCAAAATCATGCTGTATGTTTCCCAGTAGATTGTTCAATCACACGTGAATTTTGGGAATATGCAAACCGTATTGTAGTTTTTACTGCTTGCTTCTGGATACATGTTGTCTCTACATGCATTTATTATGGTTAAGGAAAAAAAATGATGTCTGCAGTGCATTCCATGACAATACACACGCCACTTTATTTCACTAGAACAATCTGGAACGCAGCAATGCAGTCTCTCCCTGTTAATCATTGGGCCCAGTACACGATCATCATGAATACATTTGGGAAATAGCTGCTCTACTCAAGGGGAAGTTTGATATTTGGTGCAGCTGCTGTACCTTTGGAATTCCATAAACAAAGTTACTGGACAATAACATTGGAAAATGACCAAGTGCGGATGAAAAGTCTGAAAATCAATATATGTAATTCAAGGCCAGAAATAGTATCACGGAACTTTTCAGACGTATACTTCAGCATTGCAAATGCTTTGAGTGGAAATATGCAGGAATATTAATAAGCACTTTCACAAGAATTACAAAAAGAGCAAGGAATGAGTTCATATTCACTGGCCCTCAGAGTGTTTGGTATAATATGTGATATCATAACCTTTTTTTTTTTCAACCTTTCCTGCAGCAAATTACTTTTGGTTCGTTGACTGATATGTCCAGCAAACCAGTTGGATATTTTTACTTGCAAATGAAATGAATAGAGGCTCATATATGAAGGTCATGGACCCTTTACTGGAGATATAAAGTAAATAGGACATGCTCTTGGAAAAAATAAGTGATTTTTTTTTTTTTAGGGCATATGTTGAAATCTGGTGAAGGCAGCTTACATTTTGGGAGCAGATGGTATTTTGCATTCAAAACAATTTGTGCTGAGTGTTTTAACCATAATTTTATGGTGCTGCGCTGGCAGAGATGCACACCCGCATTGAACAAAAATAACTCAACACATTCCTCAATAGCACTGCCTTAAAAGTAAAATATTTTCGTTGTTATTTGACAAATGTGATGAGTTTTAGATTTTCAAAAATTCACGTTTAATTTACGTTTTAATTAAAACATTATCCTTTACTACTCTGGCAGCATTTCTGCTCCAGTTTTCCATTAACAGCTGGGAAAATGTGGCTACATTAGTTACTCAAAAATATATGTTTAGCATTTTCTACAGCTCCGTCTATGAGAATTACTCTTAATTACCGTTCTTTCGGGATAGCATGCGTAGCTTTCCTCTCCTTCGTGACATTGCACCATGTTCCTTAGGGGTGGTTTGTTACATACATAGTTGGTAAATGTCTGAAGCAGATTAGAGCCATTTGAAACCCGTCTCATTTCCAAGAGACTGCTGAAAGAAAATACAACTTCAGTATGTATAATTAATATTGACTGGGCGTTTAGAGATTTTACAGGTGTGGTTTATCACGACGCTGGATGCTTTTCGCTGAAAGAGATAAATAAAACTGTTAAATTCTAGTTCAGAAGGCAGCTGTGAGATATCAACCCTTGAGGAGAGTCTGATGGAGACCTGCGGGAGATTATCTCTGTTCTGTGCTTTACTCTGTTAACCCTATGTATCATCTGAGCTTGACACTTCCATACCCAGAGTACTCGTCAACATTAATAGACAATAATAATATTTTCATTTCTCATACATGTGTTAATTTGCCTCTCTCACAGTTGGATAACATGTTAGGATATTGGGTCGCAGTTGGACTTAAGGGTGAATCTATTTTACATTTGTGGTGACTGCATTGCCTATAGTGGCTTCAGGGGTCGCATAAACCAATTTACATACATAGCACATATATCTAAAATAGTTTATTCTTCCACTCATGATTGTATGCGTTTATCATGAGTGTAAGAATCTGTTGTAATTGAGGAAACGATGCACCGGTAACTGTATTGCAAATTCCTAGTACTGTACAAACTATATTTTGCGTAGGTGTTGTGGCGATAAAAAAAAATAATTAATTGATTGTTGAATTATAAGGGACTCTTGTACTAAATCTGCTCATATTACACAACTATGCAGAATGTGTGCAATAATTGATTATAAATCATCAACATATTCTTATAGTGTTATACATTCTACGTACACAACAATTGCAGAAAATAGCTTCTCATATCGAATTAAGACCTTGAAATTTGACGTGTTATGGAATTACTGTTGGGTGGAATTAAATTGTTGTATCTCTAATATGCAGCATTATGGTTTCACGTACTTGAAAAGTAATTAAAATTTCAGAATAAAACTATGTTGGCAGTCTTGATATCTAATTAATTTTGAACAAACTAATTAAAGTTTTTCGTCATTGTTGATTTTATTGGAAATGCAGCAAAAAAAGGCAAGTACAGTATTATTTTGAAAAAGCTTCCTGCAGTCTATCGGAAATGCATTTATGCAGGGGAACTATTAAATTGTTTCATAAATGTATACATGATTGTTCGAATTTTTTTACATCTCTGGTAGTGGATAATATTTGTGCCAGAGAAAGTGTAAAAAATGAAAAGTCAGCCTTTTGGTCAGGTAAATTGCTTTCTGCACAACACTGTATTTGTTTGTGCCTAATTAATCTGCTTAACTTTAGTCTGGAGGAGGCTATGGTATAGTAGTGGGTAGAGTTAATGCCCAAAACCCTCCATAAAACTATGCATCACAGCTAATGTTCCTTAGCCAGTGACACTAATTGTAGAGCCCTGTGCATTTTTAGTATCAAAAATGCTAGGCCTCTTGCTGATCTCTTATTAAGCACCTGAGTTGTAACCCTTTTCGTGCCTCCGCAAACCGTGCGCATGCATCTAAGGGCGCCTTTGTTTTTATGAAGGCCTGTTACTGTCACCAGACAATAATCGATTGCTATTAAGGCCACTATGGAATGCACTGAAATAGTACCACTTTGAATGGATTTGCAAAAATAGAGATGGGGAGACCAGGATGCGTGTGAAACCTAGAATTTGAGCCACGTGTGGAACCTGTCTCGGGAGCTGTATCTAACCCATAATTCTGTCGTTTGAGCTTGGCGTGGAATTCTACACCTTATCACTCAAGCTATGTCACCCTGCGCTGGCTGGTGCAGCAACTGGAGAGATGATTGTTTCGAAAAGCTGCTGTCTCGGGACAGCCGCGTCGATCGCTCCCTCTCCTCATCATGCATCGAGCCGTGAAAACCTGCATCACTACATTCTATAAGTTTGTAGTTCAGGTTTTTTTTGGATGATGGATTCTTGCAAACTAATTCTGTGTAAGTAGCTGGGTAGTTCATGAGAATCGACAGATATTCTCATTGATGA
>JAZEWT010000014.1:2353586-2364302 GCA_036362905.1 Mordacia mordax
ACGGCTCGATGCATGATGATTGCTTCGAAAAGCTGCTCTCTCGGGACAGCCGCGTCGATCGCTTCCTCTCTCCTCTCCTCGCGACGTTTCGCCTCACACGTTGGAGGCATCTTCAGGCGAAGTGTGTTAGGCTATGGGTACTTTTTGCAGTGTACATATGTAATAAGTAGAACAGGTTTTTACCATTTCTGGCAATTGTTTAGATCTTAAAACACCAAACTAGGCGCATTGTGAAATGTGTCTATTTTGGTGTTTTAAGATCTTTTTATTTCAATAAATGTTAGATTATCATGACTTACATATCCAATCTGTGGAGCATTTAGTCCTTACCATAACCCTTTGAAAAAAATCAAAATATAAACCTAATTAATAAGAGGTTTTTATTTTGTCCCATTTCACTACCTTGCAGCTGTGAGCAATTGCGAGTTTTACCAAAATCATTTTTTGCCAAAATATAAATACGCGATGCGTTTAACGCGTGATTATTACAGTTTCATTATACCTTTCTCATCCACAAGGATTGGTATGGGTCAGCGAGTGGGGGGGTATGTTATGTTTCGTGGATTGGCACTAAGGACATTGGAGCGGTGCACATAGCCAGTCCATCCACCCTTATCTACTCTCCCGTCGTTCCCTATGCACCCTCACAACTGATTTGACACATTCGTCATCCTGGTCTGTCTAAAACTCAGAGATTCCCTACTGGGCAAGTAAGCACAAAAATAAACGGAATATCTTAGCCTAGAAAATCAGAGCCAAAAGCTAAAATATTAAATATTTCCATACTCAAAACGAGTTTGGAGTAGTGCTGATCTCGATTTGCGGTGCTGAACCAATGGTGGGGAATTCAATACTTTGCCAAGCAGGGAGATGGGTCAGTTCGACTGGGGGTGGGAGAAGCCGCATTTCCAAGCGTCCAATTAAAATACAAAAATCAATAAGTGTATTACATTACTTCACACTTATAGTTTATTATCTTGCCTTTAAAGCACAAGCTATCCGTATTATTCAAAACAATGTTGTGTTGCTCACCTTTCTCATCTACCTCCCCCCCCCTTCACTGTCCTATTCTTGTGGTGTTTTTAGAATCGCTTGCTACTTTAACACGGTACCATGGACAATTTAATGATCTGAAAGGCCACTTTTGGTGTCAATTAAACAATACAGAGTATCGCCAAATCCCTGTGCAAATTCCCAAGTTATTTAGGTGCGTCACTTTGCGCGTTATTTTCATTGCTTAGATTTCAGTGTCGAAGAGGAGTGAAAATAAATGACTGCCAGATTTATTTTGATCTTTGAAGAGCTCCTCTTTACGTCACTTTTCTGAAGCCTCTTGCAGGGCCGTCACAGTTTTACCGGCTCGGCATTGCAAAGAAAGCCGAGGGCAACAAATTAAAATCACCGATTTGTAAACTGGTGTCACCGTGAGACGTGGAAGAGGTTCGAATCCGACGGTGATGATCACAAGTCAATACATTGTTGTCCTCTAATGTTGTAGGCGAACTGATGCAAGTGAAAATTGAGAACCCTTTATAGAAAAATGCAACATAAGTCTGGCTGTAGGAGAGAGGAGGAATACGTGACATGGCTATCCCGAAAGAGCAGCTCTTTAAAGTATTTATCATCGGAGTCTCTTCAGGCATCCTCCCTAAATGCTGTCTTTCAGTGCATGGTTGCGTGGCTGACAGTGTAGCCAATACCAGAATGTATGTTGTTGTGTCCTTGTGGCTTTTGGTTCTTTATTAACTAAGTGCACTGCTGTTGTTTTGTGGGGATACTGTATGGATTTTCGATGGCATGCCAACAAGACTAACTTGGTTGCAAAACTATGGAATATTTGGTCACATTGCCAGGCTCATTGTATTGTGAACTCTCCCAGGTGCGTCTCACTCATTAAGTTATTCAAGGCGCAGCAACAGCAGACTTAACCTGTAACCTGCTTTTTTTATTAAGATATGTTGTTCTTTATATATAACGTATTTAAAACGTTTTATTCATAGGCTGTATGTAGCTGTTAGGTAACGATGCCATATAGCTTTCTGCTTTTCATTATCACACTAATTGCCTTCACGTGCTCTCAGCACCACAGTAACCCCAATGCCTTGTCAATTTAACTGAGATCATGGGTTCTCAACCTTGTGAACATCAAGGCCCACGTTGAGTATGATCTCCACAGACCACGAGGTGGCACTCGTGGCCCACTGATGGGCCACGACCCACCGGTTCAGAACGACGGCCCTAGTCATCCCTTGCTACATGGAACAGATCATTTGATGACGCCACAGTGGCAGCAGTCACGCACGACCACAATTAACGAAACGACTCAACGAGTTAAAATTTGCTGATGAGTCCCCTGAGTCGTTTTGATAACTGGAAAGTTGCTTATTCTCTGCAGCCCCGTAAAATAATTTCCCTTCAAGCCCTGCTCTTATCCTGCGGCGATGTCGGCTCTTGATCAAGTGTCGCAGATGTGAATACGGAATATATTTCAGCGGCGTGTATGCGTTGCTTTTAAAGGACGGCATCTTGAGACGCGTACACATTCCACACCTGGTCATGGACGAGACACGGAGGCACGAGGGAGACCCACAGAGGGGGTGGGAAGGCGGCCACGCAATTATCTGGCGCCAACATTTGCCCAACGCTACATCCTATGTGGTGCTTTATGCACGATCTCCTTTTGTTCCAGTCATGGCATTCGCCGCCCCTTTGTGCCTTGTAATATTACACTCGTCAAAACTGCCAAGCTGACATAACTTCAAAACTAAAAGCTTTTTTGTTGGTGGGTGTATTATACCAAGTAATAAAACTGTCACGTAAAGTCTCATCATCAAAAGTAAACAACAATTCTTTACTCGCTGTTCTCATGCAGTCCAGTCGCGCAGTGTGCGGGCAGAATATTGTCATCAACGCTCATGCTGAAGAGGAAAATCCGATGAAGTAGGGAGGCGTTCATAACTCCCACGGGAAAGAGCAGATACTCACCACCCTTGAGTGTGATTGGCGTCGGCAACTGTGAATTAGCAACGAAGCGTTAACGAAGCGCCCGTTGAGGGCTTAAGCATGTGCTAAAGGGTTAATTGCGCGGGGCCGTCCCTTGGCACCGCGCGATTGGCGAGATGGTGGAGAGCCTCCTGCCGAGAGTTGCCAGGCGGCCCTGACGTCACCGCGGTGCGTCGCCACGGCAACGTGGAGCCGTCCGCATCCTCGCAGAGCTGTGCGCCTCGCAGCCGACTTGCGGAAGAAATGATCGTGCGCACACAGAGACCTGTCCATTATTTGCTTGTGCGCGGAATGACAACTGCCCCCTCGATTGTTTACTGTGCCCAGGATCGCTTTGGAGAAACAAAAGAAGAGATCATTGCGTTCGATGCTTGGCATCGCGTCGTCATTTGCCAGCATTGTGAGGTAGCGGTTGTCAAAGTTTTCCACGCCATGGCCCACTTGGCCCACTTGCTTATGGTCTCTGCAGACGAGCAGCCCGATGGCTTGCGACCCACCGGTTGAGTGGTGAATCCAGAGAATGGAACATCTCGTGTTGTAATTGGGAGGGGGGTTGCATGGTCATTTCATAGGATTCAAAGGGATTGGAATCCTGGGTCAATTCCTACAATTCTAGGGGAATATACGTTAGGTCTTGATCGTGTCGGAGGTGATTTAAAATACTCATTTATGTCATCGAGGTTAAGGGCTCTGCCTTACTGTTCCTGACGAAGCTATCACACGTGTAATTTTCATTTGGCGCCTTAATGGAATTTAGATAGCGGGCCTGATTTTATTGCGGTAATGACAAATAAAATCCAATTTCACTTTTCAGTGTGAACATTTGGCTAAATACCCTTCACAGCTTAAATCTAAATTGGAAGGATAGAGCCCCTTCTTTTTCTTTTCTGTATTTGCAGCAAGCGTTGTGGTTAATATTTAATGTACAATTCTACTCGAGTGCAAACTGGAGATATCAGTCAGTGAAGATTGTGTCCACATTTTCTTAACCAATATGACAGTCGGACCTGATCAGCTGGCTGCACATTACCAGGGTGTCAGAGAGCCAATGTAACTTTTAACACTTTGAAATTGCGAACCCTCATCAAATAATAACGTACAGGGCAGACACGAGGCTCGAGTGGCAATTACGCCGGAGAGAACTTTTAAAATTATTTTCTTAATGTTCGCTCTTGATTTGTGGTGGCAGCAGACATTCAGGGCCTGTGGTGTCCTTCCTTGTGACGTGTTCATTTGTGAGCTTCCACAGGCGGCTGGACTGACCGCGTGCCCTCGAGGTACTGGGTGACACTGGGCCAGGTATTCTAATACTTGCGGCGCCCATTAATGCTGATGCCTGAAGGTGCCGCATTACTGGCATTGCATCCCTCTAAATGTTGTTAATAAGATTTAAAATACAAATAACTTTACCTTGCTATTGTGTGGAAGTTCTGGGATTGCTTTGCCTTGAAATTGCCAACATTTCAAGATATTGATTTCTGCAGTCTGTCTTTTGGTAATGTCTGAATTGGGTAATACATTGCTGACTGGTAAACGTTTTGTTATTGTTCATTCAGTGTTACCATTCATTTATTGTGGGTAAATCTACAGCTGTCGCTATGACAATCATATAATTACATAGCACGTTAATAAACAGATAGCTTACTTAATTGGTGCCATTCCAGTGACAAATTTTGTATGACTTTAGCTGAAACATTTTAACGGTAGAGATAAGGATGATGAACGCAAGGCTTACGCAGTAATATATTGAGCTTTTCATTTGTGTGCTTTTTTCAAAATTTATTTATCCAGAGAATATATGAGTCTTTTTTTTCTTTTCAAAAAGGTCTGGCATGTGAGATGTTTGATGTGTTCCTTTTAGTGTCCCTTGAAGACTAGATTTGTCATGTGGCATGGAGACAGGCCATGCCCCAATGTGTCGCATATTGCACAGTTTACGAATGTGTTGAGTTTTCTCTATGATAATTCTGCTTGCACACCACTGTTAATGCAGCATCACCGAATTCGCTCCTTTTACGGTGCGTTTAGTTAATGCAAATGATAACGTATATAGGGTTTTAAGATATGCGGCAGTGATTGTTACCATAGCTAAATATCTATATTATCAGGAGCATATTAACTCGTGGTATCCACTGCGTACAATTATTATTATTCCAGCCAAGTTTTATCTCTCTTCTTGGGGATTAAGATTGTTACCCTTCCATTGGTTATTACACTGAACCTCTGAACCTAACACCCTGAGTTTGCGTCACGGACATGGCTGATATCAGTGGAGAGTGGCACAGAATCTACATCCATCCTGTGGCACCCCATTCATCGTCCTACATACTGACCAGCTGGGTGAGGTATGGTCAAACATCCCTTGCGAAAGACGTGGTGTAGAGCCGCCCATTCTCAACCGGTTGGTTGTGACCCACCGACGGGTTATGAGCGCTACCTACTGCTCCGTGGAGGACGGACCCAAGTGGGCCTTGATGTGCAAAAGGTTGAGAACTCCTGGTGTAATAATAATAATTGCACTTCTATAGCGCTTTTCACCCGAGGGTCACAAAGCGCTGCACAGAGCTGCAGAGAGAATGGCATGTCAGCAATAACAACGACATAAGAACAGCAGCAAATCAGCAACAAAAACATGTTTTGTTTGTTACAAATCTGAGCTGCAGAGAGAATGGCATGTCAACAACAACAGGACAGTTTAACTGAAAATCAAATAATGCAATAAATTACAGAACATAAAATAAGCGATAAAAAATATTTTTAAGCAAACAAGGAAGGAATAAATGTGCCCAAGCAGGCGCAGGTCGGCAGCAAGCCATCATCCCAGCACGATAACAACAGTGAGCCGCATCAACAGTCCTAGCCAGAGGACATGAAAGCCTTAGGGAACAAGTGAGTCTTGAGACGAGATTTGAAGATGCCCAGGGACTCGGCTGATCGAATCTCTAATGGAAGGGCGTTCCAGTGTCTGGGAGCAGCGCGCGAGAAGGCTCTGTTGCCCATCGAATGGAGGTGCGATCTGGGCACATGCAGCAAGCAGCCCGTATTGGAGGATCGAAGTTGTCATGTTGAGGAGGGTGCCTGAAGTAGGTCACGGATGTTTGTCGGAGGAGCACCAGTGAGAGCCTTGTAGGTGAGAAGGAGGATCTTGAATTCAATCCTGTATTTAACCGGTAACAAGTGGAGAGACATCAGTACTGGGGATATGTGATTGTGGATGAGTGTGTGAGTGAGGACTCTTGCAGCCGCATTCTGCACACGTTGGAGACGTTTGATCAGGTAGGCAGCAGTGCCAGGGAGCAATGCATTGCAGAAATCGATTCGTGAACAGATGAAGATGTGTATTAGCGTCTCAGCATCAGAGGATGTTGTGCAATCTTCTCTTTTTCTCATATGGAAATTGGCTACCTTCGTCACCTTGTTGATGTTTGTCTCGAAACTGAGTGAGGAACCAAGAGTCACACCTAGACTCCGGACTGCCTTAGCAATTTCAGTGATCTGGTTGTCAAGCATCAATTGGATAGGTGTAGGGAAGTCTTCATCCAGCATTGGATAGGAGCAGAAATATTTACAAATGCGAACATTAGAGTGCTGGAGGAATTGCCAAGTGGTGTGAGAAATCGAACTATTGAACTGCAAAGTAGCTTGTTGCACCAAGTTTGATGTAGTTTACTGCACAGTCAGGTCGGCCTTAATTAAACTAGGGGAGGACCCATTGAGACAACAAATTCGTTTTCTCATAGATAACTTGTAGAAAACAAGAGGGGGGAGGGGGGACATGTGCAGCCTTCAGCCAGTGGAGAGACGCCAGCACTGGGGATACGTGCTCGTGGATGCGAGTGTGGGTGAGGACTCCAGCAGCCGCATTCTGCACACGTTGGATACGATTGATTAGGTGGACAGGGACCCTAGGAAATAGTGCATTGCAATAATCAATTCGTGAAAAGATAAAGATGTAGAGTAGATTCTCAACATCGGAGGGTGACGGTCTGGCTATATGTCTGAGATCAAAATAAGGTACCTTCGTCACCCTTATTTATGTGTGTCTCAAAGGTGAGTAAGAAATCAAGAATCACTCATAGACTCCGGACTGCTTTAGCACATTCGATGATCCGGTCGTCAAGCATCAAATGGACGGGTTCAGCCTTGGACAATTGATGAATATATATATATATAGCTATACGCGATAGCTATATTCAGACATAATGTAGCATAAAAGCAGGAGAATAATGTCCGATGTAACCGAAAGAGATGTGCGGTGGATGATGTAGAGCCACAGATTGCATTCTATTGTGTACGGAAATATGTTTAGAAGCTAAATTCCAATATAAAGGTCTACTAGCCATGACGAGAGAGCTTTTGGAGTGATTTTTTTGTAGCATCGCTTTTTTTAAGGATTGCAGTCTACAGTGATTTAGTTTTCAACATTATCAGTTTCTGCTTGTTCCTGCACAGGGTCATGGGGGTCCCGGAGCCTATCTTGGCAGACACAATGCACAAGCCAGGGCTATACCCAGGATAGGATGTCAAGTCCATCGAAGGGCACTGGGGGCAGTTTTGTCAGCAGGTCAATGGGCTTGGAATCAGCAGCATCGTGTTTTTTAATGGAAGGAGAAAACGGGAGGAAACGGGAGTACCCAGCAGGAACCCACACGGACACGAGGTACAACATGGACACTCCACACAGGAAGAAAAGCACCCGAGCCCGATATCGAACCGGAGAATTTGCTCTTAAGCAGCAGCAGACTCGCCCCCCCCCTCCACACGTTTTGTTTATACGTTCCGTGTATAGGTCCATAGATAATGCACTTGAATACAGCACCTTCACTGGCTCACAGAGGTCTTCATCCCAACCCTTCCCCCCGGCTACAATCCCAATACACCTTCACCCCTTCAACAATGCCACGTGTGACTACAGAGTCTATTTACTGACCAAGATAGTGATCTTAATTACTTCCCACATTAGTGTGTGAATGAATTAACTTTATTTTATTTCATCAATGCCGTGGGGGCAGGCGTATTGTAAGTTTAATGGACTTTGCGGCCGTAATTAGCCCGTGGGCTGATTCAATCCAAATCGATTCTGATGATGCCGCCAATGTGGCGGGCAAAACCTCACCAAGGAGAGAGAACGGACACTCGACACGGCTAGTCGCAAAGTACAGCTGCGGGGAGCAATTTTCAATCAACGCTTGGTCAAAAAATGTCAGTGCCTGAAAAGTGGTTTTGGGTCTTGCTTCGTCTAAAATTGGCGGCCCTAAGTGTTTGGTGGAAATTCCACATTATGATGGCAAGGGCCTAAATCTCTGTAAAAACAGCATCTATATGGTAATGCTTGCGAGAGAAATGGTAAGGCTATACGTCAAAGTTATGGCCGTTAATATGCTTAATTTTGACACCAGCTTTGTCAGGAACATTTCAAATGAAATATTTTTCAGAAACTCAATCCCATCGTGCTGGTGACAGGCACCAAAAGCAAAGTTTGTTTATTTTATGCAAATTTGTGATACATTTCACCCGAGCATAGTCATGTGCAGTATTATGCAACACATTAATCTTCCAAGTACACAGATAATGCCAGCGATGGCATTAATAATCGCGTTGAAATTCACCCTTAGTCTTTTATTTTCTTGGAATGAATGTTGTTTTCTGTGCTATAACAGCATTTTGAGTCAAGTAAGGCAGATGCTAAAGTAATCATAAAAAAAAACAGGCAGCAGCAATGCATAATAAACTAATTATTAGGTAATTTAAACTTATTTATACAAATTGCCACAACATTTATAGGACACAGAAACAAATTTAGAGCATGGAATATTAAAAATGAGGCTTGTTAAGAAGTAATCCGTGTTTACATCCCGTGAGTGCAGCATAAATAACTGGACGAATGCGATGTGAACAGTAGCACGTCTAAATGAGGGTGTCGCAGTCAGGCCATGTTAATAATGGAGTAATTAATACAAAGTGTGCTGTCAGAGCCTCTCCGCTTACTTGCACGTTGATTGTCAGCGTGTGACCCCGCTCGTTAGCGTCCATCCATCCTCGCGCCAGCCGGCAGTGGACACCTGGCACCTGGGTGCTCAAAGGTATTGTGGCACCTGTCAGACCTTACGCCGACATTAGCCTTCAAACGCGATCCAAGTGATTGGCATTATTGTACAGAATAACGGTGGGAAAGTCGTTTCCTTATTGAGGTCCGAATGGGACTCAGATAAGCCTTGGCAGAACCACACATTGACACATGCTGCAGTCTCTCCTGTAAATCCAAGGTCCTTTTTTAATGACGAAAGCGAGTGAGCGCATTAAAATTACAGTCTTGCGAAGTTGAAACTGTTTCCTCTCTCGTATCCGATTAGTGCATTTAAAGTGCTTGCAGTGATGGATAAATCACTTGGGGGACCGTTTTAAACTTTCATATATTGTAAAACAGCCCACGGGCCACACGCCTGACTTACACCAGCATTGCAAAAATTCCGTTATAGTGTTATATTTAACGACGTTATAGCTTTGCTGGCAAAAGTAGTGCCTTCCTGACACAATGATTAATAACCAGCTGCTGAGCCTGTTTGGTGGTAAATGAATATCGGCTGTTTTATAAACTGCATCCTGCCATAGGAGTGCGTAATTTTCTGCGCTGGCTCGACGCTAAGAAAGGTGTTCAAGCTCCATTGTTCATGGGAGCGTGGGGACGTTTTGGCCGATGACTCCGGCTTCATTTCCAGTTCGTGTATTGCAGTGTTTGATTTATCCCGAGGTCGAACACTGGCACCCTCCAAGTGACGGATGGGTCACAGCACATCCCAGGCTGTACTGCCCATTATTCATCGGCCATTTCATCGTAAACTTCACAGGAGAGCCACCAACAATGGCAAAAGGGTGCTGTCTTTATGGTGATATGCATAGTGCCTCTGAAAAGTCATCATTTTTAAATTGTTTATACCATACGCTTAAGTTGATTGTAATTGTGTTTAGCAGTTTTTGCAAATGTCTATTTAACTATTAGCTGTCAAAGTCTATGACTTATTGTCTGTAATTAGGAAAGTCAATGTCAGCTCTTATAGTTTCATTGTGAATCATCATATTTCAGTCTCGAAGCTATGTTAAAAGCACCAGTGCTTGATTGATCTGCTACTCTAACGTGCACAGGGGGCATTTTGCCATTGGTGAAAAACTTACAATATTGATCAGGCAATTTTCAGCCAAACATCAATGTTATGTCTATCAACACATGAATAGGGATCGCAGTCCTTGCACCTTTGCTCTTGTAATGCCCGCGCAGCGGTCAGCGCGCTGTGTGAGTAGGGAGCTGTGGCGCAGCGGTTAGCTTGCTGTGTGGGAGCGGTGGCGCAGCGGTTAGCGCGCTGTGTAAGTAGGGAGCTGTGGCGCAGCGGTTAGCGCGCTGTGTGAGTAGGGAGCTGTGGCGCAGCTGTTAGCTTGCTGTGTGGGAGCGGTGGCGCAGCGGTTAGCGCGCTGTGTGTCAGTAAGGAGTGATAGCGTAGTGGTTAGAACACTGTAAGTTGGGCGGAACATTGAGCACGCACACGGGGAGCACCGCATGGTGAGCAGTGAGTGCGGCAGTGCGGCAGCTGGGGTGCGTGTGCGCATAGAAGCGCATAGACAGTTGAAACCGGGTGCCATCGCCATGCACGCAGGGCTCGCTAAGCTGGCAGAGTCCACGGTCAGGATGAAGCACGGTGCAAGGTGGGGGGGGGGGGG
>JAZEWT010000014.1:2365905-2401522 GCA_036362905.1 Mordacia mordax
AAAGGCACCCGAGCCGAGAGACTCGAACCCGGGACCTTCTTGCTGTGAGGCGTCAGCGCTAACCACTGTGCCACCGCGCCGCGGCTCTTGCAGATATAAGGGATCTTGCAGATTATAATCGTTTATTTGGCTTGTATTTGCCTTACACTGTTCACTAGTAGCTCATCAGAATATGCGAGCACCACATTCCCATTTTCACAATTTGCAGTACGCCCTTCAACTCGCTGATGAATGCTGCTATTCGAGTAGCGTTCTATCCAGCAGTATTAGGTGCGATGATGAGATCACTTGTCGCATGGCAGGGGCCAGTGTGGAATCTTCCAGGCTCACCCAGAGGCTCCAGAGGGAGCGTCGAGTCTGCCTCAGAACCAAGGTAAAAATCCATCACGCGGCTGTACTCCCTGTCACTCTGCTGTGCCCGTGAGACAAGGACGCTCTATGGAAACCACATCAAAGAGCTGGAGGTTTTCCACCTCTGCTGCCTACAATCCACCCGTAATATTAAGTGGCAGAATGGGATCCCCATCACTACACCTTTGAGAGGTGCCACTTCCCTGCTATTGAGAGCAGCTTGTTATGGGATGACTTCGCTGGGCCAGTCATGTGGTCCATATGGCAGACTCCCTCATACCAACAGCCAAGTGAGCTCAGAAACTTCCAGTCATCAACCCAAGCTCGGATATATCGACATGCCGAAATCTATAACCTCAAAGTGTGCACGATGAGCTTTCAGACCTGGAAAGTCGTTGCACTGGACAGGTCCAAATGGAGGGTTGTGGGCATTAAGGCTGCTGCGTCCTCTGTCCAGGATTGGCGTGATTGAGGAGGTCTCTGCAGAAACAGAGCACGGAGTATGGATGGTGCCTTCTGGACCGAGTCGTCGATGCGACGACTGCCAACGAAGACACTCAGTCTTGGTCTCGATCTCGCACCGGTGTTCGCATGAGTCGAGTGCGATCCTGGAAGTGCAGGATCGCCCGCAGATGAGCGAGAGATCAGAGACGTGTCCTTCCTTGGCGAGGTTCTCTTGGCCGTGACTGCTGGCACTTTAAACTCCTCCCCCCCCCCGTCTACGAGTGTGCTTGCAGGATCTTTAACTGCATTTGTACGCCTTGCATCATCATCCTCGTCTCCCATGTAAACACGCATAGAAGTAACTCTCAAGAGCTGTTCTTTGGGACTGACCATTTCGAGAGTGTTCCTCTCACATACTATCATGCAGGTGAGAGGAGGACTGCTCGACACAGCTATCTCTAAAGAACGGCTCTTGAGAGAAATCCTCAAATCACGTCAGGAAAAGCTATATCATTACGTAAAAGATAACCACCGAAATTTAAGCCAACAATAGCCAAACCCTCGTTCATCCATCCTCCGCACAAGAGAATCTGGCCTCAATTGTGTTGATATTTTCTAAAATTGCCCTTTGCTTACCTACCTGGTTTGTTATAGTCACGTCATGCGCATTAATAATACTATAATAATGTCTAATATCTAGCGCACAACCTTTTCCAGGGTGACTTTCATTAACACAGACATACACATGTTTGAATAAAGGTTGTCACGATGTTTAGTTGCCCTACCTATAAATGTGTAACGACCTTGATACGGCAGCCTCGGTAGAGGCCTGTTGAGACTCTGTTAGTCTCCCAGTTCTCCTACCTCTTTCAAACTCGCCTCGTTCAAACTCGCAGGTCCCAGCGCACGCAGTGGAAGGGATCATGATTGGCCAGGACCACCTTCAGATGGTCCAAGGTGGTGATAGGGGAGGATTCAGGGGCAGAACCCAGGGGAGCTATTAAGGGAAGATGGAATGGGAGGCAGGGCCCTTTGGTGAAACCCCCTTTGGGATGACTACAGCCGACGAGAGAGAGAGAGAGTTCAGGTAGCGGTTAGTACTTCATGCAAGGGAACGTAACATGCCCCAGAAATAGCCCACGTTATAGCCCCAGTTACCCTGCTAGTTGTTACCCCTGGCGTTAAGCCCTTCAAAGTTGCTTAAACGCAAAGTGATCCTGACGTTCCTTTAATAAACACCTCCAGTTGACCGCTGTCCAAGTCCCGTACACATGTTTACTGAATGACTGTAATGTTAATCATGAAGCAGCGGTTTTCGTTTGGTCTATCATTCCACCAGTATGCATTATAAGCGCTACGGGTATGTGTCGGGTGAACTAAGCTCTAGCCTTGGAACTGTCAGGCGCGTCCCTTCAGTAATGCATCTTAAGCGTCCTATTGAGTGTGTTTAAGGCTTTACCTGGTTGTGGGGTCAACAACGTTTTTACTAACACACACCGCCAATGAATCACGTAAAATATGGCAAAATTACGCGAGTCATTTTGCAGTCCGTAAAAATGATGCTTATATAACATGGGTTATTAAAGCTTCCCTTTAGGATGCGTTATAAAATTGTCAGGAGCAGACATGCAATTTCTAACACTCAGGGTCTTTGGGAGGCGAAACTGACAACGCAGTAATTAATTTATTTTCTTTTCAATGGTTAATAATGACCGTCATATCCACAGACAAGCCACATATGCTGTGGGTGGACAATTATTATTTAAGGTAATGTTAGGCAGAGGCCACTGTATCGGTATAGGCTCTAAAAACCCCATCAAATGACAGTATTAGTAAGTTATCTACAGACTCCCAGAAATAGTGTCGTGAACAATAAGAATGCCTAATTTGTTACCCCACACGACAGCTTCATTTGATTTCATCTGTCGGGTTATTGAGGGTTATAGTCAAATAATTGACTTACCTATACGATCCAACCCAAATGAAACTAATTGTGATAGGGGTTTTTTTTTTAATCCCTTTACTAACCCACTGAAGGCTTCCCCATTTAATCGTTCATTTCCTTACATTCATGTAATGTTATTTAATCAAACTATTGAATTGGAATTACACATGGCAATTATCGCTCTCTGCTGGCAAAATAATTCCCGTTTGCAGGCAAGGTGCTGTACCACCTTGTGCCCGCAGGGACAGCTGCTACGGTTGGAGGAGTGATGTTATGGGTACTTTTTGCCAGTATACATATAATCGCCAAATACAGTAAAACCTGTCCTACTCTTATATAGGAGTGATGCTGTTTCCAATGCTTTGCCATGAGTTGACAACCGACACGCCTCTGCGTATAGGAGGGGCGCTTTATTAACAGCAATATTTCGCTTCACCTTTCTTCAGCTTGGTCGGTGTGTATTGATGAAGCTGTATTCCTTGGAACTGGATCAGCTTGCCCGCTCAACACTCATGTTAGCCTTGGCCGAGAATTGAATAAAGGTCGATGATGGCCTTCATGGCGCAATGCGCGACCCATTGCTTCACCGCTCCCTTTCAGCAATACACGAGCACAACTCTTGAGCTGTGTTTTGTAAAGATGCTTCCCATTTAGTGTTTAGAAATTGACGTAACGCGCTTGCAGGCGGGGTGTGTGTTCCGTTGTTTAGCAGCGCGAGCGAAAAAAATGAAATTGGTGTGGGGGCCAGATCTGCGTGCAGAGCCGTGTGCAGGACTCGGTGAATGGCAGAGTGGGTTCATGTAGCCACTCTCTGCTCTTGGGGGGGATCATATCTCTTGGCTCTAAATTAAGTGCAGTGACCGTGGTAATAGTGGCAACAGCACAAGCACTGTGAGATATTTCATCGCTGTGGGCACACCTGAACGTGACGCCTTTGTTCACCATAGTCGACCCCCTCCTCCTCCGTCCATTTGGGCAGCATTAGGGCGCCCTACGTTCGACTCGCTTCCCCTCTGCATAAATACATACACAGCGCCCAGTGACAGCAAAAGGTGCCGTGCAGTGCCTCCCACGTGCTTCTCATCTCTCCTGCTCCATCGAATGATAATGTGCTTCTGGAGCGCTTTTCACCCGGGGGTCACAAAGCGCTGCACAGAGCTGTGGAGAGAACGACAGAGCAACTACAACATCTTTTTTTTTAATACATCTGAGCTGTGCATGTCAACAACAACATCAGAGTAGACATATTAAGAGAATAATAATAATTATTGTATATCTAAAGCGCTTTCACCCGAGGGTCACAAAGCGCTCTACAAAGCTGTGGAGAGAACGACATGTCAACAACAGTAACATCTGAATGGCATAACAACAACAATGTTGTGAACCTTAGGCTGAATGCAAGATGAGCGAATTGAGCAGCATGTGTTATTGTGCTGCGCTCAAGAGGGAGCGTGCAATGTTAAAGATGGTTATAAATCCCTCAATATTCCTCCGACTGCCCTGCCATATCAATCCGCGCTCATAATCCGCGCTCTTTTGTGCCTGCTCACATAATTAACAATCCCTCTTCACGTAATCCCCGCTCCCCCAATGATTTGCGGGGGATCCACACCCTCCCCTCGTGCGCTTGCCCCCTGCTTAGTAATCTCCGTGGCTGCAAAACTGACTGGCAATCACGTGCCCGTTCCCGAATCGTTGTTGCTTGGTGATGACTTAATTAGGCAATGGGTACTTTTTGGCAGTAAAAAGATGTAAAAGAGGGAAGGGATTTCACTGTTCCCTGCAATTGTACAGGCGTTAAGATCTTGTTTGAAAATCTGAACACCTGTTTAATTGCCAGAAATGTTAAGACCTCTTCCCTTTTTTACAACTTAATGAGGCAATCTAACGGTTCTTACATACTTTAGGGTGGCGAACGCGCGAAAATGCGCCTTCCGTGGAAAGTAGACATATGCAAATTGGGGTTTTGGTTATATCCTGCAGTGTGAGAAATGTGCAAAGGAATGAAAACGCGAATGTATTTTAATTGAATCTCTTTGAGCAGATTTTATATTTGAATGGCAGCGGGTAGCTAATGCAATCGTAAACAAACAGCAACTATGACGACGAAATTCCATCAGCGAGCGCTGAGCGGTTGATTCAGCTGGAGGAATGGAAATTGTCTCTCTTCCCGTGCGAGTCATTATCATTTGGTGGCGCGGAGACAAACCTGGGGGCCGTCACGCAAAGCAACATGTGGGCATGCGGTCTCGTGACCGAGAATGAGCAGCAAGATAACCCCCCCTCTCTCTCCTAATCCTGCGGCTGGTTGATTTTTTTTTGTTAACAACTGATTTTCATCTGCGTTGTTTTAAGGAGGCCCTTTTTTTTTAATTGGACCCCGCTGGCGCACGCGTGTGCAGATGGCCCCCACTTTACCAGCCCGACGGATTGTCTGGTATCGCTGGGTGGTTATTGGTGGGGGGACTGGGCGGTGGCGACATGCGGAGGGATGATACTTTGCAGATTGCATCGGTAAAGCAGGAGGATGAATATCGCGGGGAGTGGACAAACGTTTTTGCCACCTAGGAGTCAGATTTGCCAGAAATTTACCCTTCCCCGTATATATGTCCCTGCTGGTGTCACAGTAAGATGCCACACGTTCGCGCGCCCCCCCCCACTCCTCCCGCCCCCCTTAATTTGCCGCAGCCAAGGCTGGGGATAGCAGTGCCGCGTTACGTTTGCGAGTTCATTTCACAGTGAGTTTGTGCCGATTTCATCCGTCGTGTTTTTTTGGGCTTTGATAAACAGTCATCGTGAACAGCAACCATAATCAATCCACCGACGGGTGAAGGCCTTCCCTTCCCATCTCTCGCAGTGCTCTAACGATGTTAATGAAATAATAGCCGCGATTTAGCTGCTAGTTCGCTTGAGAACATTAATTTACTGTGATGGAACGTGAGAGAGGTCGTGAGAACATTTTGTATATGGGATGTTTGTTGTGCACAGCGTTAAGTCTACTATGATAAATGCTCATTCAGTTATCCCAAAATGTATGACTGTTTCGGTTGCACTGGCGATGTATAGACAAGACTTCTAAATTAAATTAGTTTTAGGTTTGTGTGTCTTATTTAATATCTTTCTTGATGTCTTCTGCAATACTTGTGGGGAGCAGAAGTGTCGCAGTTAGCTCGCTGAACTATGAACCCAGCGACCAGAGTTCGAGTCCCACTCCTGACTAACGCCAGTGACAATTTCCTTGTCCTCAGCCTCCCCTTGGTTGACAAATTATTCATTGGTTGAGTGCATAAACATCTCCACCAGGGACGGGTAGCCAGGCGTGGTGATGGCCTTTACAGGTGTTCGCTAACAGCACTTGACTCCAGAGCTTGCCAAGCCTACACGGGGGATATGAGTCTTTATCAGAACTTTATGCAGAGGCTACAGGTAGCACGTTAAAACATACATTTTCATTTCACTCGCTGTTATTTGGGTTATGAGACTCACCAGGTGACATTTCCTCAAAGCTACATGAACAAACTCTTCCTGCAGCGAATATATAATGAGATCAATTTAATTACGCGATCACGTCAAGCACCGTTCCTCGAATCCAACACGGACGGTTTGCATGAACCTGCCACTTAATTGCTGCTCTCGGCATCGCGCACAGACTCCACCAGTTTATATTTAGAATCAAAGGCTTTCTTTCTTCTCTCGCTCGCACGAGCCACGCGTTAAGCCAGAGCCCACGCGTTGCTCGAAGCCCTGTTTGTTCCTTTGTGTTTCCCAACGACTCCGTCGCGTTAATTGGCACAATAAACCGTTAATAACATAAAAGAGGGCGCGCTTCTCACAAGTAATAAATCATCTTTCGAGTTGTCGCGTCGTTATGGCGACCGATTTAAGTGTACACAGCCAGAGCGGGACTGTTCAAGAAGGCGGCGGTGGGATTTTAAGTGGCGTCGATTTTTTTGTTATTTACAACCTCGCTTCCATGATGAATAATGTATACGTATGGTTTAAAAAGATGCAATATCCAGATGCGGCTGTGTACTCCTTGATATAGACCTCTAGGCTTTTTAAAAAGTGAAAGTGTAGGCAACACCGGTGTTTGCATGGCCTATATAATTTCAAAATGTGAAACCTCACGCATAATGAGAGGCAACTGTGGGGTTGTGTGCAGCCTTCGAGCCTTTTATATAGGGAGCTAACGTGCGCTCTTTCAATCGAGTCTCCGCGGCTAAGGATTTGTATAATGCCACTTCTTTGATCGTCAGCATGTTGAAGAGTAGTCTTGCCCGACAACTTTTAAATGTTACGGTATATTTATTACATTTCTGAAATGTAAATGCGTTATTGTTCAAGGCCCGTTTGTTTCCATCTGGAGTAATACTGTAATGGTATTATCTAGCATTGTATAACATTACTTCACGGGCGCAATCTCTCCACACTAAAAATAAACCCAATAATATAATGTCAAACGCATCAGTCATTTAATACTTAATAAGCGCCACTAATAGGTAAAATGCATCAGCATTTGCTTGCATGTCTTAACGTGCAGTCTCCCTGCAATGATTCATTTCAACGTCGATTTTTCCACCATTACCACGGAGCCACTGCACAGTTCAGCAGCGCCTCGAGCACGCGTAGAGCCTTACCGATGTGACGTCACCTTCCTCCTTACGGCGTCGTCAGGTCATATAACACCAGAGCCCTTTTCTTCACCCTGACATTTCAAGCGGATGACATTGGCCCACCGAGCAGCATTTTAAAGGGCCTGCTTGCCCCTCCACGTGTACCTATGCGTGACGCTGGCAGCGGGCGTCTTGTTTTAGTTTGCCCCGTCGCACTGAGCAGCTTTGCTCGGAGAAGGGGGGGGGGCTGCCCCCGCGAGTCACACATGCCCGTAGAAGCCTCACGCAGAGGTAAGGTCCCTTAGTCTCTCACTAATGCCTATGGGAACTTAGAGCGGAGTTGTCCTTGGAGATTTAAGACACTATCACTGCATCCAGCTGTCGGGCAGCACTTTGCAGTCAGGGCAACGTCAACCGCTTGCCCGTGTGTGTCCTCATTTCCTGTGGTTGGCTTGAGAAGTGTTTGTATTCGAGTGGCGGCAGCATTTGAACAACGCGCACGTGAAGTGGAGAGCAAGCTTTGTTGACTTTGCTGCAAGGCCGGGGAGATTCTGCGCAGGCAACAGTTTGCTCGGTAACGTTGACGTTGCTAGCGTCTGGGCCATTCGTGACGGCGAACACCGGGAGTTGCCTTCAATAAACGGTGCCGCATGCCTTCGCTGCAGAGACCGAATGTTTTATAGTTTTATTTTATTGATCGTAACGTTGGACTTAAGCAACAGAAGGACATGCAGCCAGCAGTGCACTGAAGCAACAGGAACGGAAGAATGTGGAAGTGGCAGTGCATTGAGGCAGCAGAAAGCGAAGGCAGATGTACCCCAGTGCCCCTACAGCCTTAAGGATTAACGAAGGCAATCAGTGTCCCAAAGCTTTCAGTGTAATTCGCTATATCCCAGTAGAACTGTCTCATATAAGAACTGTGGACGGGAGCTACACTTTACGAAGCCTCCATGCGTGAACGTCGCTGCTAGCTCGAGCGAGGACTGGCGGTCTTTTCCGAAGCCTTCGGCCCATGCGCCCGCGGCACCAGAAGCAGCCACGGACAAGGCGTTGTTCACGCTATTCTCGACCGCAGCGAGCGGCCACTCGCTCGCCCACTTGCGACTCAGACGGGCCTCCAACACGGACGAGGAGGGCGTCTTGGCGGCGGCGGCGGCGGCGGCGAAGCCTGCACACATGTCGTGGCTCAGGGGGTTCGTGCGGATGCTCGCGGAGAGGAGGTCGGTGCCACCGCCGACCAGGAACGAGCTCGAGTTAGGCGGCGGGCGTTCATTGTGCCGCCTCACTTTCAGTGATCTGCAAGGAATTAGGCTGCCACTCGGGATGCAGGTAAATCGGAGGCGATTTATCACGTGTCTCCGCGGGTCAGTGTTATGGCAACTTGACGCTGTGATAATGCTTGCACGCTGTGGCAAGAAGGTTCCCAGATTCGATTTCAGCTCATGTGCTTTGTGTGTGTGTGCGCTACTCACGGACACAGCGCATCCGCGATAATCTTGACTATTCGAAGGCGCTGATATACATTGTTTAACCTGCTTTGTGTGTTTCCTCATCTGCATGAGTTTCCTCCCATAGAAAAACAAAAACCACTCATTACTTGGCTTGCGTATAACTGTCAGTACGCCACTGAGTTGGAGAGCGGCTCTCAGGCGGAGGCAGGTTTCCGACACACGTTTTACTTATAAGATTTCACCCGAAGATTAATTTCGAATTATTACATCAGTCGCAAAAGCCTAGTTGTTAAATGTAGCACTTTCTTGCAGTACTGCCCTGTCTGCCCAGTCTTCTCCAGCGCTGAGTTGTTGCTGTCTTTGGTGTTCAGCTCGAGTCGCTGGGCGGCACAGTGGCCCAGTGGGTAGCGCTGTGGCCTCACAGCAAGAAGGGCCCGGATTCGAATCTCGGCTCGGGTGCTGCTTTCTGTGTGGAGTTTGCGAGTTCTCTCCCCGTGTCTGCGTGGGTTTTCGCCGGGCACTCCGTTTTCCTCCCACAGTCTAAAAAACAAGCTGCTGCATAGGTTAATTGGCTTGCAGACTAAATTGCCTGCAGTGCTCGGTGATGGATTGGCGTCACATCGTTGATATATCCCTGCCTTGCACCCTGTGTCTGCCGGGATAGGCTCCAGCTCACCGCGACGCTGTACAGGACTAAGCGGTTTCTGACAATGAGATGAGATGAGCTATGGTTGCTTTGTTTCCATGCTGTGCCATGCTATTGCCCTTCCCTCCCCCACTTAGCCATTCGCGGAATTGGGTATATCCAAGTTACTGCCTAACAAATGCAACCTCTACTCTTTGAGGATTCTGTAAGAGATGTTTTTCAGCTTTAGAGAGTGTAAGATTCACGTTATACAGCACTCCCCTGGCCCCATTCAACCTTTTCAAAAAAGCACAATCTCCAATTACCATACCACTTGCATCCGTTTCTTTGAAGCTGGCTCTAACAAGGCTTGCTGCTTAGGCCAAGTGCACGCATATGTATGTGTGTACGGTAATTTCTGAAAAATATTCTCACAAGCTTGAAATGAATGACAGATGTAATGCTGTTTTAATCGCGAAGAGAACATTTACCAATATATTTGTCTTGACATTTTATCCAATATTTGGTGTTTAATACAGATGGACAGAAATAATGTACAGTTGTATATATCTAAGATTTGAGTAGCAATAACGTCTTCTCTTGTATTCTGGCAGTTGTGAATTATTTTAGGAATGAACGTTTTTTTACGTGTCAAATAAATTGCTCGTAAGCTTGAATCAGTAAAGTTTGTATTGTAATAGGGCCCCTGATTTTGATAAATTCTTTTTCCTTTACATAACATACACATAGATGTCCAATACATTCCCTGTATGTTCCACTTAAGTCTTATTGGGGTCACTAAATGCAGAAAGCCTTCCCGAGTATAACAGACTACTTTTTAAGAGTTGCTTATAATTAAAAAGTAGCATTAGCCTGTAAATTTAACGATCCACCAAGAAGGCAAACTGCAGTGTATGGATAGTGTTGAAATATTTTTTTACAGACTTTATGAACAGTAAATCATGCAGTTATTGGCATTTTCTACATAATTACCATAATTAAGAAATTATAGCCCTTTGTCAAGCCACCACGAGATGAACGCTTCTCCGTGCCGAGTGAATCACACTAGTCAGTGTAGGTCGTGTCAGTGTAGGTCGGAGAGGGATTGGCCCAGGACCAGCTTGAGATATCACTTGCCACCCGTTTCAGTCATGGCCTGGAATCAAACAGAGGTCTCAGGGATCACTTCAGCCTTTTCAAACAGGAGTATTGATATAACGAATTGATTCAAAATGAGGTCCTTGGAGATGTTGTGTCATCGTTGCTTTTCCTGTCAACATTGTGCAGGTGTCTCCGGACCTGCGGTACCAGCTGCGCCTCACCTTCTTTGACCTGGTGTTCCGTAAATTCTTTGGGTGCACGTGGACGGGCCAGCCGCGGCCAGCGGACGCCGCCGAGAGCAGCAGCCCCGGGAAAGCACGCTGCGTGTCCTTCAACGTGGTGCGTTACACAGAGCCACGGCCAGGTTGCCCGCAGCCAGCTCTGATTGAAGCTCAATTAAATGACATTGACCGGCGATGGACTGGCGTCCCGTCGTCGGGTGTATTCCTGCCTTACGCCCTGTGTTTCCGGGATAGGCTCCGGCGGCTCACCGTGACCCTATATAGGATTAAGCGGTTTCAGATAATGAGATGAGATGAGAGAAATGACATTGATACAAAATTGAGAATTACTCTCAAGAGCTGCTCTCTTCGGATAGCCTTGTCAAGCTGTCCTCCTCTCACCTTCATGACATTTCATCTCCCACGTTGGAGGCATTTTCAGGCTTCTGAATGATAAGTAACCGAATGAACCTGAGATGATGCCTCCGATGTCACAGACGAGACGTTGCGAAGGATCGAGGCGGAGTGCTCAACACAGCTATCCTGAAAGAGCAGCTCTTAGGAGCAGTTCTCATGCATCGAGCTGTGACAACCTACATCAACACATAGACAAGTCACAAATATTGCTTTGCTCGAGAGTTAGGAATCTGTACGTTCTGGAGAAGCGTGCTTCGGTGCTGTATCAAGGTTTCAATACGAAGGTGTTGTACTAGAGAATGTTATGTAGCATTGGCCGTATTCAGTGCATGTAAGGTCACTAACATGTTTTGTTTTTGCTTAAGCAGCTAGTGGCAACGCGTAGCTGTAATAGTTATTAGCTTTAATAGCCTCTTATCAATTCAACAAAGGATGAATGCCTTCCCAGGCCAGGCCCATCATGAGAGTTATTTGACCATACTTATTGTCCAGAACTGGTTCACGTTTGACTTGCCAGGATTGGTTTTGCCATGACCAGCAATCAAGTGAACTCCTTGCTAAAGAGACTTATGTCAGCATTCCCACCATCAGCTGTAAGCTAAGTTTAGTTGGGTAACCACATCAATAATATCTTGGTGGATGATAATGATGATGAGGTGGCAAATTAAATACTCATGAGCCCAATGGCATATTGGAAAGTCTTACATGAATTATGTAACTTGAGTTTTGTCTTCAAATTGATATTAGTTTATGTGGCACTGAGATAACGCCAGGATTCAGGCGTTCGTGTTTATTTTCGGCTCACTGTTTATTGTAATCTAAGTATGCGTTGTTCTCTGAGTGGCTTGAAAGCCATGCCGACAGAGTGGCGTAGCGATACCATCTGCGCCTCGCATAATAAGTTCCTATCCAAGGCAATTTGATTCCTGCCTCAGGTGTCTTTCAGTGTGGCATTTGTGTGTACTCCCGCTGTTCTTTGTGCGTTTCCTCCGGGTTCTCTAGTTTCCTGCCAGACAACATAAAAAAAAACCTCATGGCTGATAATATCATAATGCATAGGGTGCAGTGTCTGGAAAATGTTGACGCCAGCTTACTGCATGCCTACCTTGTCCCTGCCTCTCTGCGGTTTCCTCGCTACGCCTCTGTACGGGTCCCATCCATGAGCAAGCGTGGGATTTGAGCGAATTACAATTCGTATTACAACCGCTCTACTGCGTAGTTTCAATTCAGTGCCCCGGACTTCTTCTGAGAAATGCCAAAACATAAATAGCTTAACTGCTTCTATTGTAAAATTAAGTATTGATGTAGGGTTTCACAATGTATGTGGGAGACTTGCTCTTAAGAGTTGCTGTTTCAGGATATCTGTATCTAGCGTTTCTCCTCTCGCTTTCTGACTAATTTCTGGAGGGTGAATAAACGCTAGGCATGGCTGTCCCGAAAAAGCAGCTCTTAAGAGGAATTCTGAGATAAATAAGTATTGATTAAACAAATCCTACTCATTCCCAGGAATTCAACAATGTTTAAGTAAACAAGAAGAGGCTTTACCCATTTTCCTGGCAATAATAGTGTTAAGTTCTTAAAAACACCAAATAGACACTTTTCATAAAGTGTCAAGTTTGCAAAAACCACACACAGTGGTAAATACTACAAACAACATGTTTAGATAATATATGCATTGTCCTTGAAACTGATTGGCCTGCATCACAGACGGCTTTCTTTTTAGCCTTGTCTCAATGCGAGCCAGATGTTGCCAAAAGGCAATCAGTCTCAGGACAACACAATTTCTCATGCCTTATAGCTCGGGTTGAGCAATTTATGCTACGGGTACTTTTACAACTCTCACTGGCAAAAAAGTACCCATAGCAATGTTTAAGTAACTAAATAAGATATTTGTAAGCGTACCCTCATGAACAGTTAATGAAGGTGTGCGACTGAAGTTTCGCTCTCATGCAGGCAGCAGACGTGTCCTGCTTAGTGATATCATGTACAAGCCAGCTGGAGCATAATAACGGAATGCATTCGTCAGTAACACTGTTAAAAGAAATAAACGGATAACACTTATGAACAGCAGTGTTTTTGGGCAGTGGCCCTGCTTTTAGAGCTGCAGAGGTATGGCCAAATGTTTGAGGTTTTTTTTCGTTTGTTAATTGTGCGTGTGCACTGCTGCTAACACATCTCTGATAATTCTCTGCCAGTTGGCATACAATTTGAGCCAAATATTATTAAGAAGGATTCTGTACAAAGCAGTGATTATTTAATGGAAACATGTAATTGTTATTTTGTTTGCTTACATGATTTCGTGTAGCTGCATGCAAAGAGAAGATTATTATACATAGGCTGTAATTAATTAGGTCTGTACTGCATTCCAAAGAGCCAAACTAATGCATTCATGATGGGCACAGTGGCATGGGGTGGAGCGTTGTAGCCTCAAAGCAAAACGGCTGCTGGTTTCGACGCATGGTTCGCGTGCCTATTTTTGTAGCGGATGTTCGTTCTCCACGTGTTCAAGTAGGTTTTCGCTGGGGACTCTGGCTTCCTTCCACCATCTTAAGAAATACTACTAAGGTTTATTGGCCTGCTGACGATATTTCCCCAGTGCCCTCCCATGGACTGGCATCTCATCCTGGGTGTAGCCGTGCCTTGCCCCCTATGTTTGCTCGGATCGATTGTTTTCACTGCTACTGTACAAGGTTAAGCAGGTACTGGTAATGATGATACAAATTCCTGATTTTAGGTTTTCAGTGAAGTGACCAAGAATTTAAGAAGCCAATTATAAGGTGGTTCACTTAAAACACCAAAATGTGTTGGCGGAATATTTCTCAATGCCCAACAAATGAATAACTATGATCTTACGCATGCCTTCCACTGGTTGATGCAAGAGCTTGTTAGGATAAAGACACCTCTTCAGGTTTTCTGCAAAGTAACATTTCTGATATTTGAAGTGGCATCTTCCCAACCTCATCAAAACCAGTTAATTTGATTGTTATCGCACATTAGTGCTTCTTAGCAACGGATACGATCTGGCTTTTTGCCGTTGTAATTAACCATGGCGGTGCCTTACCGCAGAGTTATTGACGATTTTGCCAGCGACCAACGCTCGCCTTCCGTAACGAGCGCATGGACGGCGCGTACCTGGGAGCGCAGTTCGTTCCGCTCGCTGGACCCCCCCCCACCGCAGCGCCGTCTCGCACTCGTGCGGCGCCGCATCCGCGGGCGGCTCTGTCGCTCGGACGTAGGAAGAATGTAGACGCCAGTCGCAGTTGCACTGAAGGTGAATTCTCTGACCAATGTTCACTTTTCTGGAGAGTCAGGTGACAGCAAACCTGCGTTCGTTCAGTATGGAGAGTAATTTCCAAAAACTCTTGCTTTTGCATTCCAAGCCTACCTCTACGCCAAAAAAAAAACGGTTTAATGTAATGGTTTAATCAATACGTTACTTTTTTTTACCGTGTTTATAGGCTCCTCTGCGGGCTCTAATTGCATCTTTGCATGTGCATCGAAGTGTTTAATTAGGTCTTTTAAAAAAAGCCCTGATATGCTGCATCTGCAACGTAGACACCCGTATCTTGCTCATCTGAGTGCAGGAATAGTAATCGAAGGTGTCACAGATATTGAAGTGCCTGGGCAGTTTGCATTGGTGGGGGTGTTTTTTTCCATTTGCGAACCAAGCCTTGCCATGTAAACTGTCATGGATAGTAAACGAGTGGTAAGATAATAAAAAGTAGCTGATTAGAGTTTGAAAGTATGCGGCTGAAGGGTAAAATCAATAATAAGGCATGCATAATACATTGTTACATTAATTTGGTATGGTCAGGACTATTTGTTTGTAAATTTCGCGTGCCATTAGCATTCAGCGTTAATAACGTGATGTCACGGCTGAGTGCGGATATATCAGGAAGTAGAGTCGATCGTGATACTGGGTGGAAGAGGTGTTCTTAAACTACTTTCATGCACAACACGGATTTGGTTGTCTCATCTCATATCGTTGTCAGAAACCGCGTAGTCCTGTACAGGGTCGCGGTGAGCCGGAGCCTATCCCGGCAGACACAGGGCGCAAGGTAGGGATACACCCACGATGGGACGCCAGTCCATCACCGGGCACTGCGGACAATTTAGTTTGCAAGCCAATTGACCTATGCAACAACATGATTTTTGGACTGTGGGAGGAAACCGGAGTGCCCCGCGAAAACCCATGCGGACACAGGGAGAGAACTTGCAAACTCCACACAGAAAGGCACCCGAACCGAGATTCAAACCTGGGACCTTCTTGCTGTGAGGCGACAGCGCTGCCCACTGGGCCACCGTGCCGCCCGGATTTGTTTGTCATTATCATTACCCACTGTATCCTCGAGAGGGTCACGGTAAAGCCAGAGCCCATCCTGACAGACACATAGCACAAGACAGGGCTATACCCAAGATAAGACACCAGTCCATCACAGGACACTTGGAACAACCGCAGTGTGTCTTTGGACTGTGGGAGGAATCCCGAGTACCCAGAATAAAAACCCACGTGGACACAAGGTAACACAGACCTGTACCTTTGATTAACATCCATGTGTCACAGCAATGTGCGTGACACTCATAAATCTTAAGCTACAACGCTCAAAGTGACAAACATTGTCCCTTATCTCCCACTTTATGTTTTGACAGACATAGACATTTGATTTAAGCTGGAATAACCATATGTTATGGTGAATAATGTATTAAAGGTGACATTACATAGTTGGATAGCTAGACCAATTGTATATCACAACAGAACCATACAGCAAAATAATAGCAATCGTTAAAAATTGTACAAAGAAAGGAAAATTCACAGTTGGCAAGTCACAGAAGGCAAATCAAACTTACAATTGTGTCTGCAGTTGGCACCACTCCTCGGTTTAAATGTTTTAATCTCTCGACAGTAAAGTCTCCGAATGGGAGAGAAGGGAGGACACAGGAAGATTCCAAATAGCGGCGGGGGGCTGCACAGCAGCAAGAGCTTCGGTGCTAAATCCGATCCTTGTCCTCGCGATAAAGCTCTTACCAATGAAACTCTAGTTGTGCTGTAATAGTAACGTCAAGCGATGAAGTCAATTCCTGTGGGAATTCTCACAGCTGACAGAACATTGCTCTGCTGTCGCGGTGAACACGCTGGGAAAGACGGTGGCTGCAATCGTTGTTATGTGAGACTCTTCAGTTCACTATCAGTACCCGCTTAGTCCCGTACAGAGTCGCAGGGGGCCAGAGCCTATCTGGGCAAACGTAGGGCGCAAGGCGGGGCTATACCCATGATGTGACGCCAGTACATCACAGGGCAGGCTTTGGAGGCAATTTACCCATCAGGCCAATTAACCTTGGCAGCAGCAGAAACCGGAGTATCCAGGGAAGATCAGCGCACGCACGGGAAGAAGACGCAAACTTCTCACAGAAAGGCACCCGAGCCAGGAGCAGAACCTGGGACCTTCTTGCTGCGAGGCATCGGTGCTACTCACTGCGCCACCTTACCGCCCTGTCTGAGATCAGGAGGGTGGTGTATTGGCAACACCGACCTTACGACTCGCTTAGTCTTTATGCGAGCTACGCATTGCTCATAGCCTGTACATGTTAAATTCGTTTATAGTGTTTACAATTTTACTAACCAAGACATGGGCATGAAGCCATATTAAATGAAGACACTTGTTTCTACGCTGTGGTAGTTGTAAACCTTTAGGGACAGATAGCACCTCGCCTGTGGTCAGACGGTCTAGATTACAGTCTGCCACCTCTGCAGAGAATAGGACTAACATAGTGCTTCCATACGACCGCTTCTGGGTGACTCTTGACCTATATTGGTGTGCATGATGTTGATGATGATGGATAATTTGTCTGATTTGGAAAATTGAAAGGCGCGATAGCATTTGTCCAAATGGGAAACCTCTTGCTTTTTCTGCAGTTCTCTGCACACAGATCCCGATTATGGGCAGAATCCATCTGCAAAGCAACAAGAGCTGTGGAACAGTTGGGAGCACAACTTCCAGTCGTGGTTAGTAGAAATGCAGATAGTTCCGTTCATTTTTGGTAAGGCTGATTTTCCTTAGCAGCTCTTTAAGGGTGGTTTCACTGTATCACTGCCTGTGAACTGGGAGAGAGTCCAATCCCTTGAGTCTCAACATAGGTGACATTAAATAATCTCCTTTACATCGTCGTTGTTGCTTTAAATTGTCAGAGGGGCATCTCGTTGGAGTGCTTCATACAACATTTCAACTACTTCGAGTGTTCTTCCAGATTTCCGTGTGTATCTTTCAAAGGCAGGTCGCTTCATTGAGGTGACGTTTTACCTTTCATTACGATGTTAGTTAAACATTACTCCGTTAGCAACACAGCAACATGTATTGTTCCCGGCTCCTGTGACATTTAATACGATTTGGAGTGTAAGTTCATGTGGGGTCCCTTACATACACGTGCTTACAACACTGTCCCAACGCCAATAACTTGCGGGAGATACGTTTAAGTGATTCGGACATGCTTGGAATACCGCTTAGACATACCTAATGTTCTCAACAGGCTTAAGGGTGCAATGTTAGGGCAGTTGCTGTTGTTCAGTGAATAAAGATTGTGTAGAATCATGTATGGTGTGTATTTTGGCAGTTAGTGTTATTTAATGATTTAAACTTCACAGGATTGTCTTCCACTGTTTTAAATAAAATACGTTTTCATTCATTGGGTTATAGATAATAAAATGGAAAGTAGGTCGTGGTAGAAGAGGAAATCGACCAATTTATTACAAACAATAGCTCTAAAGCCATCGATATAAAACTGGCTTGTTCCACTATTCTCTGAAATGTTGGACATTATAACCCACTTTAACGACATAGTTATTGTTTCTATAAACATCATGAAAACGTTTTGCATTGCATGAATTTACACTGCCCCACGTTAAAAAGGACACTTTAAAGCTACTTCGACAAGTGGTTTCCAACCAGCGGATTGTGACCTGTGGGGTTGCTATCAACATCGCCCCCACCGACCCCGTCACCCACGTAGGAGGCTTTGCGTTGCACTGGCCAGCCGGGAAGAGGGACAGGGAACCCCCCTCCTCTGCTCCGGCATCCTCCCTACCTAGCGCTCCCTGCGGTGCCAGAGATAGTGTTGGGGTGTTCGTGGGCCAGCTAGCCCCCTGCCGCTGCCAGCCACGGCGCCGTACCGGTCCGTCCTTCAGTCTCGCCCGTCACGGGCCGCGTGACGCTCTGCACCGCTGTTCGGCGCAGGTCCACCGCCTCCCCGATACGCGGAAGAGCCGCTTGGAGTTACGCGCGCCCTATGTGTGGTCACACTGTCCCCCTTCCCGACTAGCCTACCCGGCCAGTCCCGCGTGCACGGTCGCACGCGCCCAGCCGTTCAGCCCCCGTCCGCACCTCGCCCCTTACGCACAGCCGCACAGCCAAAGGCAGAGGGTCCCCGTATAGCCTCCACAGACCGGGGGTCAAGTGGCATTCGTGAGATGCCTCTACACAGCCAAATATGGCACGCAGGGGGGGATGGCTGATCACGAACGCGCAGCTGTGCGGCTCCCCCTCGTCTCCGCGCGGACCCTCGATGCAGCGCGGCGGCACGTCCCTCCGCGTAAAGCCCTCACGGACCCGTGCACAGTTCGCTTCTCCCCGGACCCCCCCCCCCCGGCAGTAAAGATTAACCCAACACATTGTGCGGAGAGGAGATCCTTTATCCACCGCTACTGATCTCACTCCGCAGCCTCCCCCGTCTGGCGCTCCTGCTCTCATCCTCCTTGCTCTCCGTCCCTCTCCCTTTACCTATCCCAGGAATCTCCCCTCCCCTCTATTTCTCGCCAATCTCCCTCCCGATTGGTGGGCCTCACGCTGTTCAAAATTTCTAACCGTTTGTTTGAATTAGTTCCCTCCCCCACTCACGTCCTCAGCCCCGGCATCATCGGTCTTCCCCCGGTTAGGGTCCGATACGACCACATTGTAACCAGCCATTCCCATCTCTCCCATTCCACGTTCCTCGTCTAACAGTCTCTCTCCACGTCTGCCCACGTCTACCATTCCCGTCCGATCGGCGTGGTTTGCGATCTCATTCTGAGTGGACGACACTCGCAGAATCGGCCCTGTGAAATGCATCGCGGTCTGCGCATTCCCCTTCCTGGGCAAAACCTTGAGTTGTATACCGAGATCTCTGGGCGAGAACACATGACAGTGGGCCCGTGGTACATCGAGTGGGCTTTTGGTGGCGAAACCGCCGCGTTTCTTGGGGTTTGTGTGCGTGGCATCGACCGTTGCACCACAGACTGACAGATCCAATCCCAGTCTTAAACAGTCCACCGTAATGTACACTGTTGATTTACGTGTAGTGGAGTCGCACGTGTAATCACATCACCACGCAGTGTATACATGTATTAAATGGAGAATCGATTCTTGAGTCGTATCTGGGACCGATTCGGGAATCCAGAAACTAAGAATTGTCGAGCGTTTAAAGTGTTTAAAAAGATTGGAGACCTCATTTAAATGCCACAGTCGTAAACGCTCATTCAGTTCATTTGCAAGCAATATTTTCTGTGTCTATCCATAATAATATCTTGACACAACCTTCCTCCTCCTCCTTGTCCCACTACCTCTCACGTCCCCGTCTCCGGTTCCACAATAATAATCGTAATAACAAATTAAATTTGTAACGCGCACGTACTTTGTGAACCGCTTGCGCGATGAATAAATTCAGAGGCGCAGAGCCTGGCTCAGGGATTATTGGCGAGACTTGGTGAAGAGGTGAGTTTTAGGAGGTTTTTAGAAATGGGGTTAATCTGGCAATGTTGTTGCGGTCGAGCGTTCCACGTTGTGCTCGCTGCGATGTAGCGGCAGCGTTGTGTGAATGTCGTGCGTGTGTCGCAGCCGGTATACTTCTACACCTCGCTGTGCCACCCGGCGGTGGTGCTGGTGTTGGAGGTGGTGTGCCTGACGCGGCGGGGAAGCGATCGTGCCAGTACCAACGTGTCGTGCGGCTGGGGCATTCTACGGATCTTCACGGGCGACCAGCACCGCGGCACCAAGACACCTTCCTCCGCTCTCAAGCAGCCCAAACGGTTCGTTATCCACATACATGCAATTCAAACAGTCCCCTGTATAGCCTGAACAGACTGCACGGTAAAATGCTGTTAGCGAGTAGCACCTATAAAGGCCAACACGGCACTTGAGGGGGTGGGTGGCCAGCGCTACGACCGGCCGCCGTTGTCTCCCTAGGGGCGATGTTTACATACACCACACGAAGTACTCATTTGAGGCTAAGTCGACCTAGGGCAGTTCCAATACTTTTTCACACTACACAACCACGAAAGGCAAGTGGCGACCAACATGTCACCATGTTGTAGTCACCACCTATGAACCAGAATCGGCATCGACCTCCTCTCGCCTGGTGACTATTGAGAGTAATCTATGATATTTTAACCGGAACAGTGCAATTAATGTAGATTGAAGAAAACAAAACAAATATCGCCTGGAATAGAGGTTGCGTGATCCTGCAGAGTATCCCCCGAGCAATTTGATACAGACTCGGCGATTACGCTACACCAGAGTACCACGGTCATAAACACTGCGTGTGCAGTAGCAATAACTCTTCCACAGCAATGTTTGGGACAACGGTCCAACGAACCTTCTCTTTTACTTTCAATTGTCCAGTTTATAATAATAATTACACTTCTAGATTGCCTTTCACCCGAGGGTCACAAAGCGCTTCACGGAGCTGCGAGAGCACAGCACGTCAACAACAACGACATAAGAATAGCAAATCAGCAACAACGTTTTTTTGTTACAATTATAGACGTATTTCCCCATTATTACAAAAAAGGTTCTGAGCCATTATATTTGTTCTGCTTGCTGTAGGGGATTATGTGGGCCAATTAAGCACAAAGTATGAGATCAAAATGTAATCGGTGGTAAACATGATTGCATTTGCAGAAGGGCAAGACTCAATTTCAATTGATGAATTGAAAGCATGATATATAGACAGTGTTAGTTACCAAAGCACAGTGCCTGCTTTAGGGTGGATTTTAAAGATCCTGTAATCGCATTCACTAGAGTAGGCTATTTGATAATTGACGAATACTCAAAGTTAGCTAATTAATACGAGATGCACTTAAAATAGTTTTCAATGATAAAAAAAACCTAAACATTGACTTTATGCTTTTGCAAACTAATTCAGCCATATGTGCTTCGTCCTGATTAAACAAAGATACAAATGTAATCATCAAAATGAATGATCAAAGTTGACTATGAAGTAATGCCAAGTTTTCACAGTAAAGAGAATACAAATATTCTAGATGTCTGCAAAAAAGCAGGATAAATATTGCTCAATATGTGATACTTGCACGTTCTTTAAAGGCATGTCCAAATTAATTAGCACACGGGGACAGCCTGGTGTGAAGTACATAGAGCAGTTAAAACTTTAAAATCTATAACCAGAATTCCCAACAAATCTTTCTGCGGACACTCCAACTTGCTTTACTGACTGGAATCCAGAGCTTTGAGATCAAAGTCACACCTATTTGGGAGGACAGCAGACAGCAGACTCGCTGCTGAACAGATTGTGCAAGCGACATTAACGCGCTATTAAATTTAAACACTCATTTGGTAGTCGCAGCTTTACCTGTATAGCCAAAACATCAGTCAATGGCTCCGCGAAAGTGATGTAAATGCAGCGAACGCGGGGCATTACGTGCCATTAGGAGTGCTCTGCAAGTTAGCAGCTGGATCTCCAGCGCCCAGTAGACGGCACCCCCACCACAAGGCTGATGTGCCGTGCGATGCTTGGTGAAGCGTGCACATCAGGTGGACACCTGCCTTAGCCACTTCAGTACATTAGACCTCTCTTGGTTTTTAATGTTCTCATTGAGTTGATTATCTTCTCAGTCAACCTGAAGGCAGGCTTGGTGGGTCATCACGTTTGGCCAATCATGTGTGTAACAAACCTCCAATAGCACAGTAGTGCCTCTTAAGTGAGAGTTAAGCAAGTAGATTTTTGGTTGAGCTGTTCGAACAACATGATGCAGCTTTGAGTGTTATCGTCACACGGCCATGCGTTTTCTCCGGGCAAACCGGCAACCAGCAGCACATGGAAATAATTATCCCGAAAGGAAATCGGCTAAATGTCTCGAGCCTGAACCATCTGAAAAACGCATGGGCCTCAGCAAGACTGTTCATGAATGAATCGTTATAGAAACTAGTATAATTTATGAGCGAACCTAGGACGGAGTACAAGTCAACATCGTCGTGATGCAGTAGTTGCGTAGTTATACAGTGCAACCGCACCATGTTGTAAGCCACAACGATATGTTATGCATGGTGGTCACCGGTTCAAGCGCTTTCCAGGCTTCGTACTGCTGAGCTACCGAGATCTGACGAAATCAGCTCCATTGTAGACGATTTGGCCACAAGCAGTTTAACCTATAGGGGATCATAGTAACGGCAGAAACGCATAGAAAAATAACGTTCTTTGTGTAAGCGCAAAACCCATTTCTATGACATGTAATACAGAAAAACAATCGGGATTATGATACCGAGACGCGGTGGCCTACAGCCTCGCCACATGGTCACGTCACGTATCTTTACTTACCAACATTTCACAGTGAGTGACCAAATGGGATATCAGCAGTATGTGTTTTGGAACACGTTAATCCACTTGTTAAACTAATGAACCCAGAGTGTGTGCAGGTTTGCAGTCCCCTTGCAATGTCATCCTGGGAACCTGCATAGGTGGAATATTTTCTCGTGCTTGGGAAAACTGCTGGGAGCATGGTGAATGGGCACATTACAATGAAGAGATGTTTGGCGATGCTTTGTGTGGCATTAGCGCAATTTGTTTGTCCCTGCATTGTTGGTGCGGTGTTCTGATGCGGAGTACCGGTGCGGTTTTGTCTAGACAGGTTGACCCTATATCATGGAACCCCACGGGCTCTGCTGGTACCTGACTTGGCGGACCCCATTGAATGTAAGAATTTCTTGTTCTCTACTGGATATGTAATTTGTGTCACGATAGTGCCATCAGGGTCGTGTTACGTTGGGAAGAAAACTGGATTAATACCGCGGTGTGTACTGACCGTAAATTACTATGGCCTGCCTGCTTCACATTAGACATTTAATGAGCCCGTGACATAAATCGTAAGGGTAGGCCATTGCACGCTGACATTACCATCCAGATTAGAAAAATGTACTGGCAAATAACTCAATATATACAAAGCAATCATTACCCCGTATTGTAAAAACTTGGCAAGACCCTCCTGATAAAGAATCACGAGACTCGGTGAAGCTGTCCTGGGCCTACAATCGTAGTAATCATTACAATATTTACGGGACTTCTCTTCGTATTTTCATCTTCAGTGGTAGTCCGTGAGAAAATGGCCACTGAAACTTATATGGCGTGAAGTCACTGACATGTTTAGGAGGCGTTCTTAATCACTAGCACAAGACAATGCATTTTCATATTTGTGTAGATGATAATTATTTCTGCTGGAAAAGGAAAAACACAATCCATTCGGTTTAACCGTAGTTCACAATTTTGTCCAATTTTTCATCCAAGGCATGTTCACCATCAGAATCTTTAAGCAGGTTTTACTAAGTGAAATGTAACATTGCAGCCATGGTTAATATTTATTACAAAGTGGTTGATAACTGAGCTGGTTCTCTCGTTGAGAAACTATTGGTGTAGGTTTTCACAATGTATGAACATTTTCACTCCAGAACTGCTCTTTGTGGATAGACGTGGCGAGCGTTCCTCCTCTGTCGTTCGTGACATTTCACCGCCCACATTGGGGATTCTTGCCTCTGAGTGGAGGCTGATGATGCCTCCCAAGTGGGAGGTGAAACATCGCAAAAAAACAAAGGAGGAATTGCTATCTTGAAAGAGGAGCAGCTTTTGAAAGCAATTCCAACACTGGAGAATAGTGGTGAATACTCATTGCCAAACGCGTTTTTTTTTTTTAACACGGGTGTCATAAGTAGATCTCCTGAATTACCAAGACACCACAATGATTTTGTTATGTAATTGCAATATTTCAACTTTCGGTTGGCACAAATAAGTGAATGACTGCATTAATACATTCACTGCATCATACATAAACGTGTAGACAGGCGTGCAAGTTTGACAGGTCATTAGCAATACGTTCCTCCGTTGAAGGGCAAGAGCACTAAACAACGGTGGCGTGTAATGAAGCGCGTGTGGGGCGACTCTGCTCCTCATTATGACAATTATTTAGCCGCTTGTCTATTTGCATTGGAGGAGACTAAGTGACTCGCGTTCCACAATCTCCTGCATGGGATCAAGCACACCGACACAACAATCTCAAGCTTTGGTCAGTGTGATCTGTGCAAACTACCTTCATCTGCTTGCAGGCAGCTGCACCGTGTACTAGCAGTGTATGGCCGGGGAGTTGGCAGCGTGTCCGGTGCGAAGGCCGCTATGTAGGTGTTTGTGTTGCACCCGGCTGGGGGGAAGGGGCGGGTTTTGCATGTGCGAGTGCGCGTGTGCGGTGTGTGTGTGTGTGGGAGGACCGGTGGCTCCGTGATTGGCGCACTGGGCTAACAAACCTGGTGACCCGAGTTCGAATCCCACTCCTGGTCAATACCAGTAATGATTTTATGATTTTACTTACCGGTCCTGGGACTCCCCTAAGTCGACTCACCCTCAAATGAGTACTGGGTGCAGTGTGTAAACATTGTCACTGGGGCGATAAAGGTGACCAAGCATGGTGCTGATCACCCAACTCCTCATGTGCCGTGTCAACCTTCATAGGTGGTCTCTCAATGGCACTTGACCTTGCAGCCGGTTCAGGATGTATGGGCAATCTTCCCGACGCGCGTGTGGTCTGTTTGGCCATTCTTGGCTCCATGGTTGCCATATGGACGTGGGTAGAAAGGGGTGACGGAGGAGGCACATGGATTTACAACTCCGTTCAGTAAACAAAAAAGAACCACACCAACCGCTGATTGAAGCTTCTCAGGCAGATTTTTAAGTGCCATCCTAGCAGCCCTCACGACGAGCTTGAGCCATTTATATCTGCGTAAAAAAAAAAGAAAACCACTCTGCTTCGCTTTAATTAGGAAAAGGTGTGACACATTAATTAGCAACAGCAAAATGTAGGGGAATAAAAGTGACAGTGGAAGAAAAATTTAAGTTTCACTCTCACGGGTCAGAGGAAAATATAGTTATATACACTGCACAGTTATATTTTCATTATTTCATCTCTAATCTACCCCAGGCTGTAATGAGCTCTTTTAGGGTGTCCTTGATATTAATACTGCATTGAGCTATTTTACATACCTACCCAGTACTACCAGGCAGAGTAAAGAAATAAATAATCGTCTTCTTTATATGCCTTTTTTTACTTTGTTAAAATACTTCTTTTTAAGTGAATTACGAGTGCAAGTTGAAAATCTTGTGACATTTAAAGTATACAGCAATCATTTTATTGTAATTACAATGTGTCGCTAAGCAATATAAAAACAAATACGTTGATCGCTAATTTTTTTCTCTCAATGTAACGTTTGTTGGCCCAGTGTAATTGGAATGGTATTGGAAACATTTTCTTTGTAATTGCCCAATATGGATATTCTTAAATCACTTGATTGCATAATGTATAAAAAAAGAAACACGTGGTTTGTGAGCACAATGGCATTAGTTTAAATAGAGGACACTTTTTTCCCCCCCAAAATACGAATCCCTGCCACTGTGTCTCACGTTGAATGTTAATAATGTGTTATTACTGCACCGGCTGTTCAGACAGATAACTGCAAATGTGTATTTGCCATATTGCTGAGAAAGGTCTTAAATATTAAATCGTTTTGCACGAGGAAACGGTTCATGAACGGTCGTTGGCATCTGGCAAATAGATCGGTATTCGTAAAATGTGATGTTTCGGGCAGTTTACATTAGGAAAGCCTGCCGTGTATGGGAGAGAAGCTTCGTGCAATGTTATTTAATTTGAAAACTGTTGGCAAATAACGTGTGTTTATGCCTTGTTTGTGGTTATAGTTTTAGTTCCTGCTGATTGAATGTCTGTAAATATACATTTATTTTTTCGCTCTGTCCCAAACGGCTCAGAAAGTACAAGACTTAGCCACTATAAATTCACCACCATATGGTAGTGCCTACCAGGAAATCAATTTATTAAGAATAACAGCTTTAAAACCGTGTACATTCATTCTTTTTGCCTCTTTCCCACTGGCAAATGAAGTCAATGTCTACTTTATTTTGACTCTATCTTGCCTTTCTGTCCCTCTTCCAACTATTCCAACCAAACGTATTTCACCTCTCCCACCGACCATCCTTTGCCTTGTTGGTCTAAATCTTCCTAACATTCTTCTGCTATCTGGCTTCCAAACTCGGCCCTTGCCCTGTACCGTCTTGCTTTCTGGCCATGATGTGACCGATTCATGTCCAATGTCGCCCTCAAACTTCGTTCAGCTTGGGTACGAAAGGAGGTTTGAGTGCTTTCGAAAACCCCGAATTTCTCATCTCATCTCACTGTCAGAAACTGCTTAGTTCCGTATAGGGTCGCAGTGAGCCGGAGCATATTCCAGCAGACACAGAGTGCAAGGCAGGGATATGCCCCCGATTGGACACCAGTCCATCACCGGGCACTGCGGGCAATTTAGTCTGCAAGCCAATTCACCTATGCAGCAGCATGTTTCTTGGACTGTGGGAGGAATCCGGAGTGCCCGACGAAAACCCACGCGGAACGGGGAGAACATGCAAACTCCACGCAGAAAGGCACCCGAGCCGAGATTCGAACCGGGACCTTCTTGCTGGCGTGTGAATCGGAAACGTGTTCATCAACAAAGAAATTGGGAGGAAAAGCTGGGAAGTGCGCAAAGAAACGATGAGGGGTGAACATTTGGATTTAGGCTGTGACGTGAGAATAAACAAGACATGATTTGGAGAACATACATGGGTTGGAGACATCAGATGTGACTCTTCATAAACATCTGCTGTGCAGGATGCTTTGCGGGAAGGTAATAGCTGGTGGTCGAGACTATTGATGGAGTGACAGCCTGTGGAGACATAACATTAGAGATGAACATCATCAGTAATACGGAGTGATCAGATCAGCTCGTGTGCATGTGTTAGACGCATCACTGCATCGGATTGTTGCATCGTATAACCCTGAGAGATTACAATAAATGTCAGCGGTCTTCATAAAGCAGTGGATAGATCATGCATTATGAAGATGTGACATGCCTGATTTGTGACCTTGTTTGGTCATCATACTCCTCTCCTGTGTCCACTTCAATTTCCTTCTCAGAGCACCCTTGTTAAATCCCATCAGTGTTCTTTAGTTCTTTTTCTATTCTTCTCTGGTTCTGCGGACCATACAATACAACTGACCCGACATTGCCATTACCGATCCTAATCTTAGTTTGCTGGCTATAGCATTATTGTCACAGCATTATACTCTAGTGTTTGCAAGCTGCTCCCCTCTCTTCTTCCACAATGGCAACGTCTGCTTCACCTCCACATGGCACTGTCGCACATTGTCTGTGTGAGCTCTCCACTGGATTTCTAGTGCTACCTGATATTGCTTTTATCTGGGGCAATGATGGGTTCGTCGTATAGTCAGTCAATCTGTAACGGTTTTCCAGCGGGGAGGAGTAAGCAACTTACAACCGAGAAAGCTACACCAGTAGTAAAAAAAACAACATCATGAACATGAATACGAAAATATTAAACAGGTGAACATTAGAAATATTTTAAAATTGCACGAGCTATTCTTCGAAATTTTCAGTCTGTCATCCATAGAATTTAATGGAAATGTTTTCGGTGTGGCTAGCATCAATTAGAATTTTAAACCAGACGTTAAAACACGAGACAAAAGTTAAAAATAAGTAACGTCTGGGCAGTTGAACTGTGGCCACTTAATCTTACCGTTTGATGATTGCTTCGAAAAGCTGCTCTCTCGGAACAGCCGCGTCTCTCTCCATCTTGCGACGTTTCGCCTCACGCGTTAGAGGCATCCTCAGGCGCACTGTTTACTTTCAACCCCACCTGTAGAGCCATTGCCCTACTCTCCCGGCCTGCCTTTACATGTCTACTTAGCGATGCTTCCTGTTCCTGCTGGCAGTGCGTTAAGGTTGTGCTTGAGTGGGAGAAGGCTGATGAGGCATCCCATGGAGTGTGGATCGCCCAGAGGACGTTGACTTTGTGAGTCGTTAAAGAACATGAATAGCCATTAAAAATCATTATCATAATTACCAATATCCACTTAATCCTATAGAGAGGGTCGATGGGGGGGCCAGAGCCTATTACTTGTTCTGTAAGCCTTGAAGTCCTCTGACTGGGACTGTTGATGCTGTTCTCTGCTGTGCGCTTGGATGATGGTGCACTCTTGACCTGCACCTGCTCAGGAACACTTCTTCCTTTATTTGTTAAAACAATGTATCTGTTATTTTACATCCTTCATTGATTTATGGCCATTATTTTACTTTAATTGGTCTACTCTGATGTTGTTGTTGGTATGCCGTTCTCTCCACAGCTCTGTACAGTGCTTTGTGACTCTCGAGTGATAATTGCTCTAGAAGTGCAAATATTATCCCAGCAGATACAGGGCGCACGGCGAGGCTATACCCAGGATGTAATGCCAGTACAACGCATGGCACTTTTTTGAGGCATTTTGCTCATCACGCCAATTGACCTAGGCAGCAGCATGTTTTTGCACGGTGGGAGGAAACCGGAGTACCTGGCAAAAACCCGCGTGGATACAGGGAGGGAACACGCAAACTCCACACAGAAGGGCACCCGGCGCCGGGAACTGAACCCAGAATCTTCTTGCTGTGAGGCGCAACTCACTGTGCCACCGTGCCACCCACAATAGTTTACAAAAGTATAGAAAAATAATCTCATCTCATTGTCTGAAACCGCATAATCCTATATAGGGTCACGGTGAGCCGGAGCCTATCCCGGAAACACAGGGCGTAAGGCAGGAATGCACCCGACGACGGGACGCCAGTCCATCGCCGAGAAAAATAATCTGTTTAGAAAGCACCATCATTTGTTGCGATCACTCTCAATATCGCTTTGAAAATACAAATGACAAGTGCTACGTATGAGAAACTCTGTACAGATGTCGAGTTTCATGGCTCGATCTATGAGAATTGCTCTTCACAAGGAGCCTGAAGGACCACTCAACATGGCTATTTCGAAAGAACACCCAGGGAAAGCACTTCTCATATTTAGAGCCATGAAACGATGACAACCCATCAAGAATTCTAACATATTACACTTCTCAAGTGAACCTGTGAGGATGCATTCATATTTTAACATTTTTTGTTTTGTTTTTTGTCAATTACATTTGAATCATGCGTTTAGCATCGTCATGCCATGAGATGTAGACATTTCCATTTGGAACTCATTCCGCCTGCCTTGCCAGAGAACAGCCTCAAAAGATAAGATCGGTGATGGGACCGAGACCATCAATTCATTGCACTCGGGAAAGCGGATTGGTCACACAGGGCTGCCCAGACTTAAAGCCAGAATCTCAGCATTGCCAGGTTGAGTGAACCTACATGGTATAAAGCCACCCCCTGAGCCACGCAGCCATCTAAACCTGTGACGAGGGCTTGGATTTTCTTTTGATCATTCTAATGGGGCACGGTGGTCGTTTGAACGTTACAGACAATGCTGTTTTCTATGGACAAGCTGTTCTCATCAGCAGCAGCCAAATAGTGAAGTAAAACAAACTTCGGCCCTACCACCCTTGCCTCTCGTTGCTTGCCTTGTCTGTTTTTTTATCATTGACTTATCAATTTAAGGCCTTAGAGACATTGACGCTCCGATCAATTCATCTCCGGACAGTAAGGAAGCTCAGGCAAGGTGTGCGCAGCGCAGGACTCCATTGATCAGCACAGGAGCGCGCTTTTGTTTTCAAAGGGAAGTCAATTTGGAAACAAAATAGGAGCGGCAGTGGGGACAAGAGACGGGAATAATTCTGCGAGGCCTGTCCTGCTGGTGAAGGCCACAGGAGCGATCGTTTTCCCTCGTGATGTATGAAATGTGTGTGGTATAAATTCATCGTCTTTTTGCATCCGCTTTAATGCCCCTATTAGAGAGGAGAGCCTAAAAAACGTACGTGTGTCTGAGGCCTAGTGTCCAATGCGAGAGGAGCAAGCCAACACCACAGAGATCCCTGATTTACATCTTGAGAGGCTGCCTGTTGTTTAACCAATATCTGAAATGTGGAAACTTATTATTGGTATAAAATATGAAATCCGCTGTGCGAGTTTTGTGTGGGAGGTAAAAAATAACATTTTTACCGCAGAATTCCACATTATTCCACACAGTTGAATAACTAGGTACATTAGCCATGGATAACTAGGTACATGGATAATTGTGCATTTTTTTATTCTAGTTGAAAGTCAGATCGTATTTTGCATGTTGTTCTGCAGCGATGTGTATATATAATAAAAAAAACCCAAAAATATGTTATTGTTGCTGATTTTCCGTTCTAATGTCGTTGTTGGCATACCAATCTCTCCACATCTCGGTGCAGCGCTTTGTGACCCTCGGGTGAAAAGTGCTATAAAAATGCAATTATTGTTATTATAAAGGAGGATGACATAAGAGTTTCTGTGGCAAATCATTGAAATAAAACATACCTTTAATAATAATACTAGATTTTTTTGCACTTTTTAGAAAGAGGTCATGGGGTTTATATTGCTTTATCAATTAGATACACCATTGGGGAATAGTATCTACCATTCACGTCTTGAAGCTGTTACATTAATATATTAAATAACGTGCTTTATAAATATCTGATAATATTTGGATTATATGAAATGTAATGATTAATCAACCAAAAGGTAAAATTGTAAATTAAAATAATAACGTCGTGTTTTATATTAGTTTTGACACATAGTATAAAAACAGCACTCAACAATATCTAATACTCAGCATCATACTTTTGTAACGGGGCGGCATGGTGGCCCAGCGGGTAGCGCTGTCGCCTCCTCACAGCAAGAAGGTCCCGGGTTCGAATCTCGGCTCGGGTGCTGCTTTCCGTGTGGAGTTTGCATGTTCTCTCCCCGTGTCCGCGTGGGTTTTTGCCGGGTACTCTGGTTTCCTCCCACAGTACAAATAACATGTTGCTGCATAGGTTAATTGGATTGCAGACTAATTTGCCCTCAGTGCCCGGTGATGGACTGGCGTCCCATCGTGGGTGTATCTCTGCCTTGTGCCCTGTGTCTGCCGGGATAGGCTCCGGCTGACCGCGACCCTGTAGAGGATAAAGCGGTTTCTGGCAATGAGATGAGATGAGATTTGTACAACGCATTTGGTATTTCTGTGTGCTGGCTGGCACGTGCTTGTGATACGTTTACTTCGAGGTGAAGCTGATGAATCATCTCGCGGATGTCACGCAACATATTCGCCAAATCTAAAAAGTTTCCCACAAAATGCTCATGTGCAAATGTCCTCCACAAGTATCACTCTCTGTTGTGAAAACCTGGCAAGGCCTTCTTTTAAAAAGACCCTCTTTAAAAGAGAATTGTGAGACTCGGTAAGGCATTCCTAGATAAACAAGCATTACAGTCACACATAGCAACACCTCCATTGCAACAATTGATAGATATTTATGACTACAGCCGTAAGTACGCACTCGGTGTCTGTATGAGGCAGTAGGGTGTTCCAATATGTTCCGCTTGAATGCGTGAGTCTTTAGGACTTTGCTATGTGGGCACATTTGAGAATATTTTAGCACCAAGAGAGAACCCCACGCCTAGTATGGGAAGGCACTAAAAAAACTACGGATATCGTTAGCGACGTGTGTCTGCACTGCCGTCCAGAGACACCACCTTGTGAACTTTGACCTTTCCTTTCAACTCCGTGGAATGTAGCCAAATAGCAATATCCTAGTTCTCATACTGCTATTGATTTTTTTGGAAGAAATATGTCCATCATCGAATTACTATTGATTCGCTGGTATGGGTATGGGTTTGTCCATCATCGTTATCGTATTGCTATTGATTTGTTGACAGATGTTCAGCCGTCGTTCAGCTTACAAAGAGGTGGAGAGCGAAAAGTACCAAAACTTGACCGGGAAAAAAAATCCCATCCCATTTCCAAAAAGGCAACTTATGTTTGTTTTGTGAGAGCGTCACCAGAGTGGGCACAGCAGTTTAATGATGAGAACGAACAGGCCAGTCACGGGCACCTCACTGCCGTCAGAAATTCGCAAAAACAACGAACTCGACATGAATACCAAAAGAGTGGCAACAGTGTGTGTCTGGAAAAGGAAGGGAAGTCAGCATCACTGCCATTCATCATCCACCCATTGTGGTGGGCAGGTGGCCGCTGCAGACACAGTAGTCGTTGTAGTTGGAAAATTTAATTGAATTTGTGTTTTTTTGTTGCCGGATTAAATGGCTGCTATCTAAATTGACCCGGGTTGGCCGGTACACAATACCAACATTGGGGCTATTTGATCAGAATTGTACGGCCTGATATCACCCTCCATTAGTCAGAGGCTATTTGTATGGTTATTTGTCTGGAACATTCCCCCCCCCCACCTGTTCACCAAGGGAGACCTGAGCAAGATTGCTGACATGTAATTGACACTGTTTTTTGCATAAAACAGGGTGCATCGACAGCGCAGTAGTTAACGCACTGCGCTATGAGCCTGTATGGTTTTTTGTTGGATTCCCGGCCATGGCTGACATCAGCGATGGCTGATATCGAAACCTGTCCTAGGCCACGTCCCTTTTCACCAGCCTGCACTGAGCTGCACTATGCTGTTAGCCCCATACAATCTCCAAGGCTGTCAGCCTGCAGTGAGTTGAGAAAGGGTCATACAATTTATATTGAATATAGTCTGGTTTATGCAATACCTCGTAACTTTTTCGAGAGACTGGCAGTAGGAATGTGGCGCATGTCTCGGCAGCCACCTGTGAAAATATGATTAAAAGGTAAATACAAGATAGTGTGTGTTTATTTACTCTCTGTGGTTCGACATATCTGTTTAAGTGTACGTTGTTCCCAGTCATCTTAGCCCAACACCTGTGTCTATCCCGTGAGCTGTCAGCAAGCCTTTGGCAGTTCACGTGACCTCCAGGTGCGTATGGCTTAGCACAAAGCACCGTGGTAACGTTACCACCACGTCGTGGTGAATGACGGTTGCTGTTGTGGGGACGTAGGATGCTTTGGCAACTAATACTCATTGTCAGAGTCCCGAGCCAGCACTTCTTCTATAAGGGCGTTAGAGCTCCTGGGCTAGACAGACATAAAATTGTGACATCCGTCGGCTTCTCACCAGCAGAACGTCCATCAGTCCCCGCCTGTTAGCCACTAAGCATCGATGGCTTCTTTCCCTAATTGCAGGAAGCCACAGAGTCTGGAATGCTTTTGCCCATGGTTAGGTGTTGTAATTAGGTCCCCAGTTGACAAATAGCAATGCATAAATAATGTGGCATGATGCACAAGTGCAAGGATATCTCCATAACACTTCTCTCCTGGGAAGCTGCAGGGATTCCATATTACCGTGGTGGCATATGGTGGAGGAAGAGAAGATGTAACTTCTATCACATTCCAGTTATTGAATCAAACCACCTACATACAGGAATTGATAAAAAAAATCCCAAGACAGAATTTGTTTGCTCAATAAAGTGGGGCCGGCAGCCACCACTCTTAGCACACCAAACCAAAACATATTGCCTACACTTGGCCAGCTTGTACTCCAGGGCATAAATTCTCGTGGGCTGACAGTTGTGAGCCCAGAAATTATTTTTTAGTTGAAAGGACGGCACGGATATCGAGTCAGTCATTGCAGTTCATTGTAGTGTCTGTGTTGTAAACAGAAGCAGTATGTCTGCTGTGGGCAGAGGGAAAAGTGTCGGTTTGGTGTTTTAAGAACTTAACACTTATTGCTAGAAAAATGAGTAAAGCCTGGGTAATAATAATATTTGCATTTCTAAAGCACCTTTCACCCGAGGAATAACCAGCAAAGCACTGTGGTTTCAGGAGTGGGTTACGGACTGACACTCGCACCGGTTATGTCTCTGTAAACAATAATGGTTAAGAAAATCATTAATACGGTCGCTATTTGTGGCATGCATATTGTCTTTGTTTCAAACTTTTTCCACCCGCTTCTCTATATTAACGAGCAACATTAGCGCTCCCTGATCATCAATGCAGGCCGCGTCTTTGTGAAACAAAGGACAAAGATCGCACAATTAACATTTGTCTTCTATTCTACACACGGTATGGATGTTGGGCCAAGGTCACGGCAGGCAATTCAATTTACATTTAGAACCCTTAAAACTCTCGCACACGGATGCATTCTGCAGCAAGGGCCTTGACAACAGAAAGATGCCTTACTTGCGATTAACAATGCGATCGTACGTCTTGCGTGGGACACCTCTCATATCGGCTCTAACAGGCGAAATGACCTCTGCGTTAAGAAGACACCTGCTGTGTGCTGCAGCGTGCGCTGCCATTTAAACGGGGCTCGCCGTTGTTGTGCTGCAGGCAGGCAGGCGAGCCTGACTTTAGAGTGTATTTAATGGGATTATTGCCCTCCAGCCCAAAGCCCTGAACCTTACTTGCCGTGGTGGGTGTTACAGAAAACGCTGTTGCATTGCTTGTAAAATGAGTTTGACCCTAATGTAGCGAGACGAGCAAGGCTGATGCCTCCTTCTACGCTGCCAAAAGCTGTACGGAAAGTTTCATCATCAGCCGTGATCAAACAACTATAGGATGAAGGCTTTTTTCTTACCGTCGCCAACTCCATCATGGTCCGGTGATGCATCCATTCATTCAGCACGGGCATACGAGGCGATTTAAGCACTCCGTCTCCGCGGCGGAAGACCTCCCTCGTGTTTTTTTTACTCCTTTGGCTGCCGCGTGCCATCGTTAGTCTCAATGTGATGCCAAATATGTAATTGGTGATAAAAATGAAAACGATTCCAAGATTATAGAGTCATCTTTTTCAAGTGCATTCTTTATTACTGTTGTCCAAAAGGCGTTTTATTACTTAACGCCGTGCGCCCCGTGTGGCTTATTTACAAGGGCCCGCCCTTCCTTGCTGTGGCCCGACCGCTCCATTTTGTGTTCCGTGAAATATATTGCCGCTTGCTAACTCGGCCATGACACATGGCTGTCGGGGGTGTCAAGTTAAAGGCCGTGACGATGATACGTGAATATCAGCGGGCGGAGATGACCTTTAACCGAGATAAACCGCTGCCGTACACGTGTATCGCGGGCACGTGCAGGGGAGCGGCGGACACTGAGCGCCGTGACCCTGCCATGTACGGTCATGTTCATCTCGGAAGTTTTAATAAGCAAATTGGCGAAATTATGCACAATTCCAAATGCGGTTCAGATTTATGTGACATCTAAATTGCTAGCGCGTTTCCAGGAAGCATTAAAGGACCTAAAATGTGATGTTTTATAGCATGCGCAGATTTCTAGCTTGGTCATGGACGAAACACGGATGTAGAGGTGCG
>JAZEWT010000014.1:2410934-2447476 GCA_036362905.1 Mordacia mordax
AGCAGAGGTACCCTCTTCTTTTTTACAACTCTTACTGGCAATAGCATAAACTGCTCGACCCGAGCATTGATATTGTGTTGTCCTGAGACTGATTGCCTTTTGCCAACATCTGGCTCGCATTGAGACAAGGCTAAAAAGAAAGCCGTCTGTGATGCAGGCCAATCAGTTTCAAGGACAATGCATATTTTATCAAAGCATGTTGTTTGCAAATCTTACCACCAACGTGTGTGGATTTTGCAAACTTGACACTTTATGGAAAGTGTCTATTTGGTGTTTTTAAGAACTTAACACTTATTGCCAGGAAAAAAATGAATTAAACCGCTCATTTTTTACAAAAAAACAGATTGTCGGGTATTATTAAACATATACTCAACCCACAACGACAAAACACAGTTCTTATGTGGCCAGCCTGCGAAAACGTTGACCCATCGTCCCTGCTCTACCCTGTATTGAATCTTAAGCCCAGCTATTTGTGACTCAATAGATGCATGGCCCATCCACCGCATAAAGTCACGAAACGTTATTGTACAGCATTCGTCAAAAGCATCAACAAACCAACAACAAAACCCCTGCTTTTGAAATATGAAAATGCACGGCGCTGCTTCGGGTGACCTTGCCCACGCAGTCACAGAACGGGCAGACGATGAATCGAGCCAACGGTTGCACGCACGCACGCACGCACGCAGGTGTTTTTATGTAAATGTATGCGTCAGGTTGCATTGATCTGCAGACCCACCTTGCGAGGCTCGGCGAGCGTGCGAAGCAGTGTGATATTGAGCCGACTCCCATGCGAGGAGCCATGTGCTCCAGTCATTAAATCCAAAGGCCAAAACGAAAAAACACCGAGCAAAGATGCCAGCTGTCGTGCCAATGTGGCAGGGAGAAATCATGAGTCCATTAATATCTCTTCACTGCATGGATTTTCCTCTCTCTTCCGGATATTTGATTTTGCCTTTTTTCTTTCTTTTTTCCATATATGCTGTTATTTGTATAGCTATCGTACACGGTTTGATCATGTAGTAGACATTATTCAGCAACAACAACAACTTTATCTTCCAAATCCTTGCATTCCCAATCTTTCAACAAGCAAGCTAACCTTTTTGAAATCGTACAAATCCTTTCAGGTGTGTATATCGATGGAGCTTGATATTTAACGAATAGGCTTCGTCATTTCTCAGTCTCTTCTTGAAATGGCATCACCGCTACAGTCATAGCATTCGTCGTTTGCTTGCAACATGAAACAATGTAAAGTAATCCTACATCATTACAATGTAAAGGAACATATTATGTCCATCGATTGACATTTGCAAACTTGTAAACGTTTAAGTTTATCAATTAATGCAGGCTCATGACTTAATCTATGCAAGTGTTTAGAATGGGTAACAACCGTTCATTCATCCAAAGAAACTTCTTTTCACGCTCACAATACCTGTGTTGAAATAAAAAATCTAAATTATGATGATTGCTTCGAAAAGCTGCTCTCTCCCCCTCCGTCGCGATAGAGGGAGAGGAAGCGATCGACGCGGCTGTCCCGAGAGGGCAACGTTTCCGAGCAATCATCACGCATCGAGCGGTGGAAACCTACATCATTACAATCTAAATTATGTCAAAATGTTAACTTTAGGTTTAGTAAATATACCACAGGACAGTAGGACAAGCATAAGGACACACACGACCTGTAATGCTGTAATGCCAGTCAGCGTGTTTATTGTCAGAATGTACCATGTGTCGGGGTTATTAATAAAGAATATATTTTTGTTAATGGTGAAACAAAACTTTTGTTTGAGAAAGGACGAACTAGACAGTTCAAATGAGACAAAACTAACAGACTGTCGAATCGAATCATGATCCCGCAGCGTGAAAGTGAATGGAATTGCAGTGCGATAGCGATGTGTTCTGTGCGTAGTTGATATGCAGGTGGGGTTAGTTGGGTGGTTCCACGGAGACACTGGTTTTACAATCAAGTCAGTCACCTGTAAATCAACTGGTTGATGGTCCAAATGTGACCATAATAAAAATGTCTTGGACAAAATGTATCCGTGGTGATGAGTGAAAGGATTTCACTGCTGGGGAGATAGGATCTCAGAGTGAGAGGCATTAACACATTACAGTTGATTTTTCTGAGATGGAAAATAAGTCAAGTTGAGCCAGTGGTCTTTTACAATCTTAACACAACCTGAGTCCTGCAGTCAAGAGGAAGACCAAAGGCCGGATGGTCGCAGAGTTTAACGGCATATGTATGTGGCCAGATATTGGTGGTGAGACCGCTATGGTTTCTGGCATGAAGGGAACAATGGCAGGGTTTTGCGATGTCAACACTTTTGTCGCCGATATTGTCTTGAAATTGATGTGTATTGTCTATTTACATGTATTCAATGCATGCACACTAAATTAGAAAACAAATCTCTGATCGCTCGCAACTTCATTCCGTTAATGTAAGGGAAGTAAGTTTTTCATTGTTCCGTCAGTTCATTGGGGTTACGTGATGGGATCAAATAAGGTCGTCGGATATTAGTTCGTTGTCTAGCTGGTGGTCGTTATTTTTTAATAGGTGCATTGTTTATTTTGCTCTGTGACATGGGGGCAGAGTGGCTCAAATCCCAATTGCAGGAATTCAATTTCTGCTCCGCGGTTAACGCTGTTCCTAATCCCTCAGGGGTGGCATTGTCGGCAGCACGTAGTGCACGTGCCTCACAGCAACAAGGTCCTGGCCTTGATTCTCAGCTGCAGTATCTCTCTGTGTGCAGTGTGCACGCTCTCCACATGTTCATGTAGATTTTATTGGGTACTTCGGTTTGCTTCCACAGTCCAAAGACATGCTGCCTTATTTTAATTGTCCGAACTAACTTGCCCCCCGGTACCCTGGGATATTGCAATTGCTTAACCCTCCCTGCTGGACAACTCGTCAAAAGTGCTACGTAGCTTAGCGGCTCCTTCAAGCTTAACTAAAGTCTGATTAATTTTGGGGGATCAACATTGGTTATATTTTGGATGAACTAGTTCTCATGAATAGTAATGTGAAAATGTCACTGCAGTTTCATAAATTGACACAGAAGACGTGCGCTGCCTTTCCCCCTTAGTTTGATTCCCAGCCACAGCTGACATCAGTGTCGTGCAATAGCCCAGTAGTTTACAAACTAGTTTTTATTACGACTGATTTAACAATGAATGTTCAAGCCCGCAACCCAACTAAGTATATTTGTAATTCAAACATCGTATCAGTAACCGTGCTGGTTCATTATAGCGCCATTGCCTATAGCACTGCGTCATGTAGCGTTCTACTTACCAGGCACGTGAACCCAATACTGTATATGATACTGTCCTGGCCCACACTTCAACTAGAATGGTGAAGTGTGGTATAAGTGTGGTATAAACCCCCCCCCCCCCCCCCCCAATTACCGTGACAGAATGACTGCATGCCGGATGGACACGTGATCACCGTGCAGGAGCGAAGGCTGCACGTCGGGGTCCACAACGGCTGGACTTTTGTGCAGGACCCACAGGTGGCCGTGCTGGTGCCCGAGTGGGACAAGGGCAAGGCTGGCTCGGGTGGCACAGGCGGCACCCACAAGCGCTCCGTGTCGCTCACCCGCATGGGGTACGTACGGTGCTCTTGGAGACGGAGTTGCGACCGAGCGCGGTTTTTAAACCACACTGCTGTGATATCGTACAGTGTATTGATGGGACCCCGTTGCCATATCGTGGTGGAGCAGTTTGCCTGTTCCAGTGAATCCCAGAGCTATGTCGCCTGGAGCACGCCTGGTGAGTCTTGCTGGTGAACATACTTGAAGGGAGGTTCCGAGCAAATAACGACCCGAGGACCCTCCGACGATAAGAGGTTGGCATCAGCAAGGACATCCGGCCATACACTTCTGCTCCTATACCCCCCACGATCAGTGGACAACTGGCCAACCCAGGTCACCCTGGAAACCGGCCATTTAAACCAGCACCAACAATGTTTTGATGTCGGTTGTCACGGCTCGATCTATGAGAATTGTTCGCAAGAGATGCTCTTTCAGAATAGCCGTCCAGATGCCTCCAGTGTGGAGAAATGTCGCAAAGCAGAGTTGAAAAACGCTCGCCACGATCATCCCAATCGCGTGGCTGTCAAGGGAAATTCTCACATGTCGTGCAAGTTGTATGTTTTGTTTATAAAGTGCGGCATTGTTTAAAGTACTAGCGATTGACTTAGAATTGGATGGATCATTCGAATGTATTGGCGTTCACTTTTGGTCTCATGTAGTATAACCTCAATGAGGGCGATGCACCCTGTACCGCACGACATAGCCAAACAATCACGTTGTCACAGGCGCAAATGCGCCGATTGATTTTGTATTTCAGAAATACGGGTTACGTTGAAAAGTGGGCAAAATGTTAGCAATTTAGTACGACATTTCGCAATTTCGTACGACATTACATCCAGCAACATCATCAGTTATTGAGTGATTGGCTCATTTGCCCAAGTGACAACTTAATTTGTTTTTATTGTTGGTTAGTTGTGGAGGGTTATAGTTGTGACTGACATTATACCAACATGAACTGACCCAAAAACAAACCAATTATGAATAATATTGGTCGTGAAAGCCTCTATATGAGATCATCTTATCAACCGTGTGGGGGGTGCTAAATTAAGTACCAGCTTATGGGATATTAATCGGGGGGGGGATAGAGACTGACCCCTCCCATGGGGAATGTGGAATTTCCATCTCTGGCTCAATGCCACTCTTAGTGAGGAACCCTGCTCCATTGCTTGTTTGAACATCCGCATACTTAGATTTGAGTTTCAGGGTAATTGTGGGCATTAACACCAGAACAAGCGTGTAATAATCCTTTATAATAATTATAAGCAACTTATAATGTGCAAATTAATTCAGTTTTGAAGATATTCATCGGAGAGGCACGGGGAAACTGGAGAGACTGGGGTGGGGCTGAGAGAATAGCCTACAGCATACCTCACGACCAATTAATGCATAAATGTTTTTTTTAATTGTGTGAGGAAACTTGGAAACCCGGAGAAAACCCACGCACAACAGGAAGAGAACACAGAAACGTCACACAGAAAGGTGCCCGAGATGGGACTCTAACCGCCTCGGGCAAGAATTTCTTATTTTGAGGCACGGATGTTACCGCTGCATTATCCTATTCACTGCCATCCTTTGAATATCGGCTTTTGAAATATATATATCTAGAAAAGCTATACTCGAACAGGGAGACACTGATATATGATTATGTTATGTGTCTTTGCATGCACGTGAACTTAACAAATATAATGTTGACAATCGTGGCTTCATTAGAATAATTATGATTGTCAGAAGTTCTACGATAACAATATTTTTCAGTTGAACGTAGCATTTCAGAACTGAAAGCGTTTGTCTGCGAATTCACGGGTAGATGAGCAATTTCAAAAATTCCAAAATATCCACATGCATCCTATATATCACAGTTGCTCATGTGTGGCCACTCCGTGACATGAATGTGGCAGTAGAGAGTAATTTGACCAAGGGTTTGAGCTGCAGGCAATTGCATACCTATGGTGTGGGAAAAGGACCTAATTATGAAATACCAGCCACTTAGGCCAGGTTCATTTCTCACAAGCACCGCGAGATGAAGATGTGATCATCTCCTAGCCGAGAGAATAGCCCACAGCTCATTGGTGAGATCCTCTGCAAAGTAGTCACATGAAATGACCAGCCAATAGTAACACTGAAATAATGTGGAATGCCACCCAGACTGCGGGCATTATATATATATAGAGAGAGAGATGACGTACAAGTATTATGCACAAACACAGTGAGGAATTAACGTGGATGTAGGTTTGTGAGGGGTGAATTTTAATCCAGTGCATTATCAATTGTAAGGCTGAAATGTTAACAAAATGCATGATGAATTTCGAGATATATATTGAAGGTTCTAAGTAAGCATTCCTACACGTATGTCATGTGTCAGCACACTTTTGGCAGTTAAAAATAATTCAAAGCAAATAGCCGTCACATTTCTTGAGATTATTTTTAAATCTTGCATTTTCTATTCTTGCTTGGATAATTGGTCTCTTGTGAGGCTGTTTTAAGCAAATCTGATTTACGATTTTCTGGTGAAGCCAGTGTCCAAAGTGTCTAACTTTTCATGGCACAGTGATAATAGCGTGCCCCTTCACTCACTCGCTGATCCGTTGTGCCCAAGTGCATTTTCAGAAATTCACATCTCTTTAATCCGTCTTCTGCGTGCATTTAACGACCATGACGGCACGTAGCACAATTTTAATAATGTAGGGACTTCAGCCGTGGACTTGGAATGCATCTGGATCGCAATCTAGTTATGAAGCAATCAATTCCGTAAGGTGTCAGCCGAAGTTGAGTTCATTGCGTCGATGCAGGGTCAGGCATAATGATGCCCCTCTGCTGTTGGGTGATGTGGTTTCATTGCAGGGAGCAAACGATGCTCTGTGGTGAGCGCCCATCGCGAGTGCCGCTGCTCTTGATTGGTAATCATCCCACTGCCTCGCCGCCTGCCTTGTTATTTTTCCACCGTGAGCATGCGTTTCTGAACCGGAAATGTTTTTCGTTTGTTTTCTTTATTTTAAGAACGCATTCCCCCCCCACGCTCATTATCCAGCGTGAGAGTACATGGTGTGTCCTGCTGCATGCCTTCAACCGCCTGCAGTGTATTTAGCAGACTGTAGTGATGATGACGATGATGGTTATGCATGAGGTTGAACACAATTTGTCTTCAACCAGATAACCCTAAATGGATCCAATCTCATCAGAAGTTAGAAGCCAAGCAGGATGGTGCTGTTTAGCGCTTGAATTGGTGTCCAAAAGTGCTTGTCAGATATTGTAGGCAAGGGCTACGAGCTGCCCAAGAGATGTCTGGTGACTAGCCCCTCATTCGCATGGGTTTTCTCTGGGTACTTCAATATCCTGAAGGTAGATAAACAAATCGAGGCACTTTGTTGAAAAAGACAATTGGAAAACATCGGAGTATGCACATCTCAGACACATGTACGTAATGCTAGGATCGGCATTGTGAAATAAAGAGTCAAACAACAGCAAGTTACATTGATTACGAAAAAATTAAACAGATAATCATAAATTTTCACATCGTGCCACCAGACGAAGTTTTTTTTAATTACGCCATTTTTCCTGTCATGACATTAATCACATACATGAAAATTGCATTAATTTATATTCTTGTCAAAGAGCAAGTGAACATGATGGATGTACCTTTTGCTTGAGAAGAGTAAATTGCTGTTGACGGGTCACAATGTTGGAAGGAACAGTGGTCAACAAAGCTGATAATGAAATGGCAATGTAGGAGGAAATGTACTGGAGAGGATCACCAGTGTTGGGATGGAGTAATGAGATTAGCTCATGAATATGAGCTCGATGCATTGTACCTTCGCGAGAATGTTAGGAATTGTGACGACTTTCAGAGCTCTTCATCAAGCAGTGGATAGAACATCCCCACTAATGATGGTCACTCGAGTTTTCCTCCCACATGTCAAAAACCAATCTCCCTACAAAGGCTGTCCTGCGACTGAGCCTTGAGAATCAACGAAGCTTTCCTGGGAAGATAAATGATGTGAAAATTATGGCCTTGATTATTAATTATGCTTTGCAGATCGTCACCATTATTTGACCGCAAAATCTTTCATCCCAGCCATAAATAGCATCATCATGATATCACAGGCGCGAAACTTCTCGGTGGAATTGCAAAGCGGAGGCGGTTTCAATCGCGATCCGCCGCCAAAAGGGTTCCGTTCCCATTAGGCAGCCGGTGTGCCTCCGTCTCAGATTTGTCCACCGAGGGGTTGACACAGCAGGGGGTAGGGAAGGGGCAAGCGGGTGAGTTCCTTCCCCGTTTTGTCCTTCTCTTGTGAGTGCCGTGGCTCGTGACGTCGCACGTGCGAGGTTGAGCCGTACAAAGGCTGTGGAGCAGCCACGGTAGACTCCGTCGTGTGTAGGATCGTCAGCGCTACATGATGGTCAGGCAGCGCTGTCACTCCGTGCTTAGCCTTGCCGTGTCTTCCGAAGCTTTCTTCATAGCTTACGTGGAAGGTGCTTCGTGTTTGTTGTTAGTGCCGGTTTAAATGACCACTGTCCAGGTTGACCTGGGTTGACCGTTTGCCCTCAGTTCTGGCAATATTGCAGTCGAATTTTACGGCCTAATGCCCTTCCTAACGCCAATCTCCTTTCGCCAGAGGGTCTCCGAGTCGTTTTTGTCTGGAACCTCCCCCCAAACCTGTTTTCCAAGGAATGACCCTAGCATGAGTGCCAGACCCGAGATGACACAGCTCTGGGGTTCATTGGAACACGCAGACCTCTGCTGCATGGGTGCTGCATTTGACCACATCAACTGGCCGACTTCATGGCTTATGTATTGCCTTATCTGATTTAGGGCCTCAACCCACTGGCTCCAAATGAACTTCCCTATCAGTTCCACCAAGCCATTTTTACCATGTCTATGAAAATGGAGTTTTAATTCAACAGCTTGTGTTTCTGATGGAACACTTCAATTTCATGGGTGTCCAACCAAACGGAGGATTCTCGGTAAAAACCAGCAGCAAGTGGTTTCGGTGCGTGTCTGAAATATAGGGTCTGTACATTGGTACCCAGAAATAATTTACCCCCAAGCTGCCATCTCTCCCACCGTGCCGGAGCTGTATTTGGTGCCGTTTTCCTTGTTCCCTGTCTTAATGGGCGGCTTTTGGGCTAATGAGTCCAATTAGATCTCGGTAAAAAACAGGGGGCCCCTCTTGCGTTTCATTAGTGGCACAGTGACTGTTAACAATGTGCCCATTCGTGCCTTTGGGGGGGGAGGATAGGGGGAGGGGGGGCTAGATGGTAGGTCTGAAAACGACCTGGCGGAACCCCCTTTGAGACTGAGAGAAAAAAAACCATGTTTCCTCCCTGCTTGTCGAGTTTCCAGAGTTGTGGTTTGGTTCATGCACTGGCGCTTTAGCAGAGTGTGGGGCATTGGAGCCAATTACACGCGTGTCGATATGAAGTCAGCTTTTGTTGTCACATGTAAAAAAGAAAAGTTCTTTTACCATTTGTGGCTGTATTAGGCTCTTAAAACACCAAATAGACACCTTTCACAAAGTCTCCAGTTTCTACAAAGCAGACATACTTCTAGCAAAATATGCAAAGAAATATGCTTAAAAAATGTATGCATTGTCCTTGAAACGGATTGGCCCACGCCGGAGATGGCTTTCTATGTAGCCTAATTCTCAGTGTTAGCCAGGTGTTACCAAGAGAAAAAAAGCTCAGGACAACGCATTGTCAATGCTTTAGTAGCTCAGTTTGAGCTGTTTAGCCTGTGGGTACTTTTTTGCAGCACAAAGATGTAAAAAAGGGAAGGGGGTTTACCATTTCTGCGAATTATACAGGTGTTAAGATCTTTAAATACCAAATAGACACTTTTCACAGCGGCAGAGCTAGGGCTTAAGTGCCCGTCACTTGTGATTTCGTAGACTAGAATTAGAGTGTTGGGTTTTTTTGTGTCTGCTTGGTAGTGTTTTTTTACTGTGTTTCTTTTTTATGTTGTCTCGTGTTTTGTTTGATTGTTCTCGGATACCGTTTTTTTTACGAATGCTCCTTTGTATTCATCTACGTTTTTCGCCGCTCGATAAATGATGCTCTTAAGATCTCCGGTGTCAGTGTAGCCGTGTCGCACGCTCCTTCTCACTCCTTCGTGAGGTTTCGCCTCCCTTGATTCAGAAGCCTGATGATGCCTACAACTTGAGAGGCGAACCAGAGAGGGGGAACGCTCTGTGCAGCTATCCTGAATGAGCACTTCTAAAGAGCTATACTCACATGCTCTTTTGTCTGCTTGTTATTACTACAGTTATATAATGCCTGTTTCAATGTTTCAATCCAGTGCACTTAAGCGGGGACGGTCCCGAATTAAGTTATTTCCCGAAAGATTTGAATTACATTATTCAGTCAGAGTTGCAATTCCATATCTCCATGTCTTCATACGTCATCTAACTCGGTATGAGTCGTGGTGATATTCCAGCATCAACATCGAACTTTGCATTTCCGTTTGTCAAAACCCGACACGCCGGGGCTGTTACACATTTTATTTATTAAAAGCCCAGCCCATGTGTTGTGTTTAAATTTGAACATTTACATTAATGAAAAATGCACAGTAGTTTCAAAACAGTGGGCGGCGCAGTGAGTAGCGCTGCTGCCTCGTAGCAAAAAAACCCGGGTTCGGTTCCCATCTCGGGTGCCTCCATGTGTGCGGTGTGCGTGTTCTCCCCGTGTCCGCGTGGGTATTTGTCGGGTACTCCGGTTTCCTCCCACTATCCAAAGACATACTGCTGCCTAGGTTAATTGTCCTGATGAGTAAATTTCCCTCATTGCCCTGTTGTGCACTGGCATCACATCCTGGGCATAGCTCCGCCTTGTGCTCTCTGTCTGCCAGGATAGGCTCTGGCCCCCCGTGATCCTGTACAGGATTAAGCCAGGTATTGATAATGATGATGATGTTTTTGAAAACATCGTACATTTGTTCATACGTTTCATCTTAGTTGTTTTTAGAACTACTGCTGGGTGCCTTTAGACACGAGAACGATTGACTGGTATCTGATAAGGGGGCATAGTAACCTGACATAATCTGTGGTGGGAGGAATAATAATAGTTGCACTTCTAGAGCGCTTTTCACCCGAGGGTCACAAAGCGCTGCACAGAGCTGTGGAGAGAACGGCATGTTAACAACAACAACATCTGGGTAGATCAATTAAAAGTCAAATAACGGCTATAAATCAAAGGACATAAAATAAGAGATAAAACTAGTTGACTCAATGAGGGAAGGAGTACACGTGTTCCTGAGGCCAGCGCAGGTCAACAGTGAGCCATCATTGCAGCACAGCAAACTGTCAACGAGATATTTTATGGGGCCTTTATAGAGTAAGTTGACAGATCTCATTCTTTGGCATCTTTGTGCAATAGCTTTAACTTACTGCCTGCAGCAATATCACCTGAAGAATGACATTAACTTAATACCCTCTATACAGACGTTTTCATCATACACATCTGACACTTATGTTAATTTCATGTTCCAATTAAATTAAAGAGCTGTTGCATTCATCAGTCTTGAACATAGGGGGAAGTGACAGTTTGGCAGATGGAGATATAAATTAGCATCCTTGTAATAAATAACTGATTTGTAGTTTATATATAAATCAAATATTGTTTGGTCTAGAAGAGTAATGTGAATACAGAAAGGCCTTGAAGTCAACCTGAAAGCGTGAGTGTTTTTCAACACTTGGGCACGGCTGTGCGAAGTTTGATCTTGCTTTGCAAGCTTGCGCAGCATTGTGTCTTCACATCATTTGTGAAAGCAGCGCTTACTTTTAAATGCAATAATAAAGCTCTCAATTTACTTGTCAGTCTTCTTCGTTTCAACCCTCGCCTATGGTCATGAGCTTCGGGTAGCGACCAAAAGAGTTAGGTCCCGGATACAGGCGCTTGAAATGATGTTCTTCTGCAGGGTTGCTGGGCTCAGCCTTAGAGATAGGGTGAGGAACTCCGTGATCCTGGAGGATCGTAGAGTAGAACCGCTGCTCCCTCCACTTTGAGAAGAGTCGGTTGAGGTGGTTCAGGCATCTGATCAGGATGCCTTCTGGGCGCCTCCCTCTGGAGGTGGTGTACGAGGCACTGCCAACTGCAGGAGACCTTGGGGCAGACCCAGGACCCGTTGGAGGGATTATATCTCTCAGTTGACCTCGTAATGCCTTGGAATCCCCTGGCAAGAGCTGGATGAAGTTATTCGGGGAAAGGACGTCTGGGCTGCTTTGCTAAGCGTCTTGCCTCCGTGACCCGAATCCAGATAAGCAGCATGACGATGGACGGACGGATGGAACAAAGACTGTACTTTTTCTCATTGCAAATGGAGACAATAGGGACAAGGATAAGTCGCCCCCGGTATTGAACCCCCTCTCCTTCTGTTGTCACAACTAACAATTGTATTTTCTTTATTACAGGTATTTTAAGTGGCCGAGATGAGTGTTTTTCGTTCGCTGTGATTTGATGGTACATTACGACGTTCTATGAGAAGTTTGGGTTCGATTGTTGGGTAGGTATAATGACAGATGCACTGCTATTACCATAATATATTATTATAAGATCTGAAGACCCTCCGACTCAAGGCGGTTCCTGTCAGGAAGGGCATCCGGATGTAAAATTCTGTTCCAATGCCCCTACCTTTGGGGGGTGAGCAACTGGGCTAAACCGGGTCGACCTGGATCGTGGCCGTTTAAGCCAGAAACACCAACAACACAACAACCCCCCCACCACCCGACGAAGCCATCAAATTAAATTGTCACCGTGGGCAGCTGTGCCAGGAGAGTTGTGTTTTTTTTATAAAACAAGAATTGTGGAAAGGCAATCAAAATATGTTGGCTCTTCGGCTTGTGCTTTGAATGTACCAAGGAGTGAGACTGGAACGAGCCTGAACGATATTTATTAGTCCACTTGTTTATAGAGGAAAGCCAAAGTCTCGTAACTCTCTATCAGCAGGACCCTGGCGAGTTTATTGCGCACTAGGTGGCGATCATTGCCATGTGGATTCATAATCCGTAGTTCTTTTTAAACTTTGTAAATGAGGACTGTTGTGCCGGGGTGGCGCGGGTTCGGTTTCCGGCTCGGGTGCCTTTTTCTGTGTGGAGTTTGTGAGTTCTGTCCCCGTGTCGGCGTGGGTTTTCGCTGGGTACTCAGGCTTCCTCCCACCGACCAAAGACACGCTGCTGCCTCGGTTAATTGGCCTGCTGAGTAAATTGCCTCCAGTACCCTGCGATGTACTGGCGTTACATCCTGAGTATAGCCCTGCTGTGCACCCTCTGTCTTGCGGGATAGGCTCCGGGCCCCCGCGACCTTGTACAGGATTAAGCGGGTATTGATAATGATGATAACCGTTGTGCCACCACACAACGGGCTACTCTTGTGCTCGTTGTCACGGGATCTTAACGTCCCTGGTGAAGCAGGCAGTGGTGTTTGTGGTTTTACGGTTGATAAGCAAACCGTAGCAGGTGTGCCACAGGTTGTCTAAAGCCCACACCTCCTTGTGAGGGAAACCCAGGACGTCTGGTGTGATCGGTTGCTATAATGTCGCAACAGCCGACGTGCATTCGTAACAACAGTGGCTTGCGATGGCTTTGTGGCAGATGCATTGGCGGCGTGTTGGTGCGTTCATGCACGGTGAATATCAATGATCAATTTCCGCATTGAATTGCGCATTTAGGAATCAGCATTTTTCTAAGCGTATGAATTGTACGTCATGGGTTTGCATCAAAGCCCATACAGCCACAGAAGTTTCGCTGCATTCGTCGAAATGGCTAGTGATACAGAACCAAAGCTTACACGTTTCTAATTCAGGTTCAGTTCGGGATTAACGGTCGGTTTGAGCTCAACCCGATCGTTTCCAGAACGGGTTCTATAACTGTTTCCTCGTAGACTGAAAAGAAAGGACCTTTTTTTTTTTTAGCCCGTAATATATTTATTTATTTGTGTTTGGCAGCTCAGGGCTGGTAGCACATCACTGGCGATCGCTACTGAATGGCGACATCCTCTGGAAATGCGAGCGGTGCATATTGATCCGTGCTGTCACACTATTGCACGCAAAACGGTTGACGAATTGGTTTCATGAACCGCGCTTGCTTTTCCCAATGCATAGCAATGCCCTCGCTCGACGGTTGTGATGCGCGGCCCTCTCTCTGCCACCGCTCGATCCTTCTTGAGGTGCGCCGACAGTAAAGAGCTCCGCTGTGTGAATTCCCAGGCCGGGAGTGGAGGCAGCGGCGGTCCTTGTGTGGGGAACCCAGACAGGCGGTCCTTGTGTGGGGAACCCAGACAGGCGACCACACAACAAATATTATAATTATAATAATTGTATTTCTAGAGCGCTTTTCACCCGAGGGTCACAAAGCGCTGCACAGGGCTGCGGAGAGAACGGTACGTCAACAGCAACGACATAAGAACGGCAAATCAGCAACAATAACGATTTTTTGGGGTTTTTTTTTTTAGACGAGCGGCGTCGCAGTTGCGAAGCTGGTGCTCTCTGCACCTCTGTGCTGGGTCACTGATGTGTTCGCTCGCACGTGTTCGCTCGCACGTGTTGTTCTTGAGAGCTTGGGCTTGGCAGGGAGGCAGGGAAGAGGCCAGTCAGTGTCCGCTTAATCCTGCACAGGGTTGCGGGGGGGCGGATCCTATCCCGGCAGACATAGGGCGCTAGATGGGGCTATACCCAGGATATGACGCCGCGGTACATCGCAGGGCACTGGGGGCATTTTCCTTAGCAGTCCAATTAACCTAGGCAACTGTATTTCTTTGGACGGTGGGAGGAAAACGGAGTATCCGGCAAAACCCCACGTAGACATGGGGAGAGAACTCGCAAACTCCACACAGCAAGGCACCCGAGTCGGGAACCAAACCGGAGACCTTGCTGCGAGGCAGCAGCGCTCCTCACTGCGCCACCGCCGTGCCGCCAGGGAGAGGAGGGTACATTGTAAATCAGAGACACTAGCAGAGTACCCGCCCTGTGGGCGATCTTGTTCTAAGCGTTTCAAATGTTTGTCCGACGTCTCTTGTTGATGACGTTTGCTGCCGACATGACTACATTGACATTTATATCTTCCTGCATTAAAGTGGAAGAGTGCTTAATAAGAGGGTTGATGGTGCTTGTTCAAACCTGGGGATATTCAGCTGAAACAGTGTCACATTTCAGAAGCTTAATTAATAGATGGGAAGCAAAGCTGCAATAAGACATGGAAGACTTGGCGTTGGGGAGATAGAATGTTCACTTATCAGTCAGTTTTATTATATCTCGAAGGAACCGTTGAGCTATGTAGCTCATTTTAACAGTTGTTCAGCAGGGAAGGTTAAGCAAGTTACACTATCTCAAGGCATCTCGGGCAAGTTAGTCAGGACAATTAACCTAAGCAGTATGTCTTTGGACTGTGGGAAAAAATCAGACCACCCAGAAAAAAACCCACGCAGACAGGGGGAGAACATGAAAACTCCACACTGCAAGATACACGAGCTGGGTATCGAACCTAGGGCCTTCTTTCTGCGAGGCAACAACACTACTCGCGTCTTGAAGGATTCAAACCCAGTCCTCTCAGTGCAGCCATACACACATCAAAGCACTTGTTCCATTATGTACAGAAGAAGCCGGTTGTGAGCACATCTCACGTATGCACAGTTCATGGAACTGCGTTCTTACATCACACTGGTGGGCGGGATAGAGAAAGGCAGGTTCAGGTACAAGCGCGCTACTTCAGATATTATTGCACATGATCTGAGACCCAAAGGATTATTTCCAGCTTCAATTACCTGATATTTGATTTGATGGTGAGCAGTGCAACTGCCGTTGTCTCTGTCTTTCGAGCCACCTCCAGACACTGTTGGCAACTTACTTCGGCAGCAGGATAGACGTTTGTGTCTTCCCCAAACGACGACGAGGAGTGGGCCCAGTGTCGTTGTGGTTTTCAATTTTCCTTTGTCCATAGCCAGACTAAATCCGATCTGCAAACAAATCCCCAGCCCTGCCCCCCCCCCTCCTAAGCCACCACCCGGTTATAAAATAGCCCAATAAATCAGGCTTGGCATTTTCATTAACCAAGCCCTTTCAGAGTTCATCTCCGAGACTTGTAAATAAATAGGACTGTCCGGAAAATGTAAAGGATGTCACTTCCCCAACCAAGGATCATTGTATTTAGTGTAATTGGAAGGAGAGTTCACAGTACATGCATTAGACAAAGTTGGTCGTGATAATTTCATTTATTGCTTGGCAGTGTAACAAATGACGGGTGCTCAGATGGAATGGTTTATTTAGGCACTTTCCCACCACCCATCCCCTGACAGACCTCAAGCTTAGCTTAACAAGAGCTTCAAATGGCAATGTAATCTCGTACAGTAGCCTGAGAATTGTATGAGACGGGTACACACAGTATGTATATTTTATTTCAAACAAAATGGCCCTCCAAGTACGGTCGTCAGGAAAGAAATGAACCAAGATCGGATTCCAAAATATTTCAGAAAATCACAGACTAAAATTGTCCCGCAATGCCCGGCGATGGACCGGCGTCCCGTCGTCGGGTGTATTCCTGCCTTACGCCCTGTGTTTCCGGGATAGGCTCCGGCTTCACCGTGACCCTATATAGGATTAAGCGGTTTCAGATAATGAGATGAGACAATAATTTCCAACAACGCTTCCTGTCCAATTAAAGGTGTCATGTGAAACATTCCGCACGCTGTTAAGATGCAACTTGCGTCCGTGGTTAGGTGGCGTCCGCGGCTCGTTAACCACTTATGAATCTCGCAGAAGTGCAGACTGGCATGCAATGTATGCCCTGTAGACATGTACTGCCAAGTGTTTGTTTCAATGGGCAAAGGTGGACATGTAAAGAGGGCAACAATATAGTGGAAATACTGATGCTCGGGAAGCTGGCAGCGTTGTGGGAGAGTGTTGTACCTCGTGTAGAAAATGTCAGGATAATAATCGAGAGTTTTTTTGAGAGAACATTCCCTTTAAACTCATCGGTCTATGGGTGTCCTTACAGATTTTCTGATTGGCCTTTCAGTATTCCAAGACTCCCCTCAATGACTTACGGGCATTTTTTTATAGATTTCTCCAAACATACCTATCTTATCAAACCAATCAATCGTGTTGTCCACTTGTCACCGAGGCGTGATTTCACCAAACAGTACGACTGCCTTTTCCTTTGCATGATGAGAAAATCTGCAGTGGCTTCGCCTGCACCGAGGCTCACTGATAATATTCGCCCCCCAAAAATATATTAATAATAATAAAGCGCTTTTCGCCAGAGGATCACAAAGCGCTGCACAGAGCTGTGGAGAGAACGGCGCGTCAACGTGCGGTGACGTTGTAAACTTGTGAAAACAGAATGCAATCCGCTGCTGTTATATAACTCGCTACCGGGCATCAGTTTAAACTTCACTGATTAGCACTGCCGCCTCATCACAGCAAGAAGTGCGAGGTTCGATTCCTGGCTCGGGTGTCTTTCTCTTTGGAGATTGCACGCGTGCCCCTCGTGTCTGCGTGGGTTTTCGCCGGGTACTCCAGTATCCTCCCACAGTCCAGAGACAGGCTGCTCCTGTCGAGGTTAATTGGCTTGACTAAATTGGCCCCAGTGTCCTTCAATGGACTGGCGTCCTGACCAGGGTATAGCCCTGCCTCAGGCCCTGTGTTTGCTGGAATAGGCTGCGGCTCACCTCACCTCTCTACAGGATTAAGCGGGTTATGATAATGAATGAAATCGATGCCACGATGTACTTTTATATTAATGGCAACATTTGGTTTCAATATCACTGAGGCAAGTTAGCATTGTGTGGAACAACTAACCTATATCAATGGTGGTCATTATTCCATGCACAGAATCAAGCACTCTTGCGTGAATGAAGCCTCGAACAGGAACGTTTTTCGATTAAGTACAATTCTCAACAAGGGCCGATGCATTAAATTTAATTCGTTATATTTTATGCGTGGTTTAATGGCTACCTGGCCCCACAAAGCTGTCCGGTTTTATTCCTTTTCCAATCCTCCCGCCCGACGCACCTTGCGAGCAGTGTGTGCGCTGGGGTGTGAGTAAGAGGACTGCACTTGACAAGTGTGAAAAGGTCTTGCTACTCGTGCGGTTTCCCCAGATAAAATAATTCAATAATGTCTTGCCATAATACCCAACCTTTTAAGATAATTAAAGCTTCCGTCAAAGGGAGTCAATAAAGTCAAACGAGTGTTGGGTGCTCTTATCTATCGGTGGTCCTCTGAACTCGTGGTAGAAAACCCACGGCTCGAAGTGGGAAGTCATTCAGCTTGCCCCGCACTCGATAGCGTTGTTTTCTAAGCGCGGGGATAATGAGCAGCCTTCATCACTGACTTGTATTTCAACTCGCACTGCTGAGATGGCACGCGACTGGATTGAGAGATGACAGTGATTGACGATCGCTTCGAACAGCTGCTCTCTCGGGACAGCCGCGTCGATGGCTCTCTCTCCTCGCGACGTTTCGCCTCGCACGTTCGAGGCATCCTCAGGTGCAGAGGATGACTCAGTCGCAGAGGATGCCTCTAACTTGCGAGGGGAAACGTCGCGAGGAGAGGAAGCGATCAACGCGGCTGTCCCGAGAGAGCAGCTTTTCGAAGCAATCATCATGCATCGAGCCGTGAAAACCTACATCATTACATGACAATGATTGTTTTAAAATCCAACTCATTCATCAAAAAGCCTGTAGCCTTAATAGAATAAAAATATATATACCGGGTGACATGTCAGTCATTGAATCCTTTTAGTGTAGTCCAGACGTTCGTTATCATGCACACTTCTCCGTCAAGTCCGTCACGAATGTGCACTCATCATGGTCAGCTCTTTGAAGTGATGCGGTATTAAGTCGGTTGCAGAACTGGCTCCGCCTCAAGGATTAGTCCCAAATAACTGCTTGGTACTGGTTTCAGGTTTCTGCGTCGTTGGCCATAAGAGATCCTAAAACGATCGTTGGCCATAACCCTGCACAAGGTTAGAACTGTGTCTGGTGTAGCAGCAGATCAAGGTTGTTTGTGAATCGGAATCTCCATTGATTGGTGGTCTGTTGAAGCCTGCACAAATGTTTCTCGAAGCAAATCAATAATGATGTTATTCTAATATCATGTCAATACTTAGATCAGATATTTTTTAAAAAATAAAAACATAACTGAACAGTGCATGCAGAGGCGTATCTGTAGAATTCCATTTAGAGACAGAGGAACGCACGGATTGTGTGGCTGTCAGACCTCGATATGCCGGATTATCTCCTTGCGCACAATCTGGCCGGAAGACGTGGATTGGAGAACTTGTGCAGGCAAACGACACGATTCAAACTCTTGATAGAAAACCGACAGTCGGTCATGTGCGGAAGCAAGACCGCGCGCGACACTGCAGGTCCGCCAGGGAGGGAGAGATGATGTAGGATGGCCATCGTTCATAGATCAGGGTTTCTCAAGCTTTTGCACCTCAAGGCCCACTTGCGCCTGGTCAACACGAACCACTAGATGGCGCTCGCAGACCACTGATGGGTCACGACCCACCCATCGAGAGTGGCGGCCGTAGGCCATAGCTAATAATGATACAATATACATTAGCTGGTGAAAATTCTTACACAAGCATCCTTATGGGCACGTAGAAATATTAATTATTATAATAGGGCGGCACGGTGGCCCAGTGGGCATGCGCTGTCACCTCACAGCAAGAAGATCCCGGGTTCGAATCTTGGCTCGGGTGCCTTTCTGTGTGGAGTTTGCATGTTCTTCCCGTGTTCGCGTGGTTTTTCGCCGGACACTCCGGTTTCCTCCCACAGTCCAAAAAAACATGCTGCTGCATAGGTTAATTGGCTTACAGACTAAATTACCCGCAGTGCCCGGTGATGGACTGGCGTCCCATCGTGGGTATATCCCTGCCTTGCGCCCTGTGTTTGCCGGGATAGGCTCTGGCTCACCGCGACCCTGTACAGGACTAAGCGGTTTCTGACAACGAGATGAGATGAATTATTATAATAAAAATCTGCGTTCATAATAATCTTCGTTCGGCTTCGTGCCCTATACGCTCACCCCCGTGATAGGGGCACTCATTGTGCTGCGATCTCCGCCGTTACCAGCCGCGTAACGAGGACAGCGCGCGCCGCTGAGTCCCCTTTATCGTGCAGCTTTCCAGAGGGCAGAGACGTTGCAGGTCGTGGTCGGCTTCTCGAGACGCACCTGCGAAGATAAGACGCCTGCGTTCTCCTTCTTAAAGGCGGTTGTTGAGCTTTTTTTGCAAGATGCATTGTGCTCCCCGCTGCTTCCCCCAAACGGCAACGCCTGATTGTCCCGGGGACAATGCCAAGCCTCCTGCCCTCTGCTCTCTCGGCTCCCGTGGGGAGAGGACAGTTGGAATTAAATTTGGCAGGGTTGCGCCTGGCTCACAGCTTAAAGGCACCAGGTTCAACTCTCACGTCGGGCGCTTTAATGTACCTTACCGTTATGTTTTATCTTTGTTCACAGTGGGCTTATTCTGGGTTCTGCGGTTTCCTCTTATACCTAAAAAATAACTCGCACCAAGTAAGAGGTATTAGCCGACATGCCAGCGCTGAAGAATAATCTTATTACAGTACTGTCTGTACTCGTATGAGATTACACACAGCAGCAAGATTACACCCTACTGCGAAAACTTGGCAGGAACCTCCCGTATAAGATTAATGATACTCAGTGAGGCTTTTCTGGGGATTCAATAGAAAGCAGACACCAACCTAAAAGTCAACACCTCTGCCCAGGTGTGCGCCTGAATGGCCAGTGATTGGCAGTGCTTGTTGATTTAAGGCTCATCAGTCACCATCACGCCGGGCATGGCTTGTGTGGGAGTTTCCTTCCTTGGGAGGGAGGAGGATTGAGGGTTCCTGACATTTATAAATGGTTGCGAATTCACACAAATAATACTGCCATCGACTCAATGGAATAATCATCTCGACTGTACACTTGTCTTAATAAGAATGATCGAACGCTCGATTGGTGAATCGTAAACCCCCCCCCCCCAAAAAAAAATGTGACTGTTGCTGACTTTCCATTCAATGTCGTTGCCGTTGACGTGCCGTTCTCTCTACAGCTCTGTGCAGCGCTTTGTGACCCTCGGATGAAAAGCGCTCTATAAATGCAATTATTATCATGATCGCACGTGAATGAGGGTTGTGAGTTGCGTTATAATAGATACCTTATGGAGCAGCAAGCCCATGTCTCTAGGTGAACGTACAGAAATGCAGCTTTGTGAACTTTTAGTGTGCATTAGAAATACAGCGTTGAATTTGACACTCGAGGCCGAGATAGATGCTATGCCTTGATTGGAACTCAGCATAACTGCACATTTTGGCTGAGAACAGCCACAGGACTGATGTACAACAAGTCTCCCTCCCCGTGTTTCATGCCAGGTGGCACGGGGTGAACAAATCCACTAATGCCTTCGATAGCAGAGCAGGTTGCTAAATTGCACTTCAGTTGCATTGGAGAATAATGATTAGAGCAGGGCGGTGCTTATAGTATTTTAAACATTTTTCATTCGTGCGATTAACCTTGGTTGCCTTCCACGTGATTTGTTTCATTAAAGTAAAATTCTAACTTTGAAAGTCTAGGGTGTATCGTTTCTTTAAAAAGCTTATTTAAAAATGTATTACGGATCCGTTTGGCTGACTCCGGGGTTCAGAGCACTGAACCAGAATTGCTGGAATGGTGGGTTTGAATTTGTGTTTTAGTCACCGGTGATTACGCCTGGTTCTCAGTTGTGTTGAGCTGATAGTCTCAACCCAGCCGCAAATTACTCCGTGAAAAAAAATCTTATTCATTCATGTAGGTTTTCACTGAATCGATGTATGAGAATTACATTGAGAGCTGCTCTTTCAGGATAGCCATCGTGCGTGCATCCATCTTGCTTCTATACCAACGATTAAAACGCTCTCTGATAAAACTTAACCCACACGGTGATTGAAGCCGCGGTGGAACAGCCGGGTAACGCCGACGCTGGGCGTCTTCTGCGCAGAATCTCCGGCGCGTCGGGCCTGACGCTGCGCAGCCAGGTGAGGCTGCCGGAGATGGTGGACACCCCGGGTTTCGCCATTGTCTTTCGGTTGGAGTACGTCCTGTCTGCACCGTTCAACCACGCGGAGGGCAAGGTGAGAGCCGCCTCTTCGCCCGCCGCAGCAGCCGTACCGAGCATTGCCCCCGTGAATGTACACTCGACAGCCAAGAGACACGTACACACAGACGCACCCCTCGTACCGCTGCCTCTTATATTGCTGTTTCATAATAACGCCGTTTGTCCTGCTGAGGACACACGCAGCTCAAAGCTGCCTGCGGTTTATTTGAACTGTGGTTTTCACTTCCCGTGTGTTTATAGTTCATACATAGCATTAGTCACCGTGTTAAAATCGCCAGCTATAGCGTTGCTTCTTAGCGCTCCGTTTACGAGGAACGCATCCTCAACACAAGACGAGAGCTGTGCCGATCATGTCGTAACATCTCTGTGTTTTGTGTAGTTGACACCGATGTGGTGGATTACAACATCATCACACAGCTCTGTGCAGAGCTTTGTGACCCTCGGATGAAAATCGCTCTAGAAATGCAATTATTATCATTAGCCATTGTCTAGAGATTACTCAGTGTCCTGAAATACTGCCAATCATCTCAATTCTGTCCATGATTAGCCCTCATCGCACCATCAGCACAGTGGTCATCCTATCAGGCACATGTTCTCTGTTTGCCTGCCGTTCCATCACCAGCCTTGTTGGTTATCATCATCCCTCCTAGATATATGTTCTGCTCATTATTACTTTTCAGAAGTCGATATTGATGTTTACTGGGTACTCTGGTTTCATCTCACATTCCAAAGACAAGCTGCCTCGGTTAATTGGCCTGCTGACTCAAGTGCCCCCAGTGCCCTGCCTTGCGTCTTGTGTCTGCCACAATAGGCTCAGACTCCCCACGACCCTGTGCAGGATTAAGCGGCGACTGATAATGAATTGTATGCTTTCTGTTTTCCTTCATGATGCCTCTCGTAATTCCAAGCAGGCGAAGGGCTCCTTCAAACTTTTCTTTCGCTTTCATTCCCATCCCCTTGGCCAGCGTCCACATTTCTGATCCGTACATCACAGCGAGCTAAGAGGAGTTGTGCCTTTCTACTGAAACACACCTGGGGCAATGATGCATAATTACTGATGCCTTGGTCACACTGGACCAAGGCATCAACATGTGCCCGATCTTTCATCTCCGTGAAGGGGAGGGAAGTTTGTAGAGGAGCTTCTGACTCACAAGCTCCTTGGCAAATTCTTCCTTGTCCTCCTCCTGAATATCACCACGGGGACACTTATTGATCTCGACAGGGAGATTTGTTGTTCTGTTTCGTGATGCGTGAGGAATCTCAGCGGATCGTGCAGTGCAGGGCCAGCATGCCGGTCATGATGCGCCAGGTTATTTTTAATATATGCAGGAACGGGGTATCTTTCTGTTGCACACTCTGGATTATACAAATGTCCCTGTGATCATATATATTGACGTTCAAAGCTGAAAGTATTAGAAGGCATTGCAGCAAAATCCATCGTTGTATTGTCTTTTGCTTCTGTGCCTTCACCAATCTGCACTGCCCAGCGTGGAGAAGTACGGTCGAATAATCCGTGCGGCTCAGGGCAGTCACCCAGCAGCGCACGGACAAACGGGCGAGTACGCGCTCGCGCGCTCTCCGGAATCGATGGTGAAATGATGCTGCGTACGTGCAGCGCTGTGTGCGCTACTTGCTCCCCGGATAGCCTCCTCCTTTTTTGGTTGGATTTGCGCCTTCCTTTGGTTTTGCCAAAAAACAAAATGTTTGCCAGGCCACTGTTGCCCTGTTTGTCCGCTTTGTTTCGTGTTCGTTGTGTGCGCTCGGCATTTCTTGAGTGCCACTGTGTCTGCAGGATCATGCTTGGAGTTTCACCTTTGTACAAGTTGGTGTTGTGAGTTTATTTGTTTATGCAATCTCGCATGTTACTGCTTACTTTGTGATTACGGTTAGAGTTTATTTTATGCACATTGTTGCTGTGAGTAAGTTATATGCTTTTTAGTTTTACGCATTATTAAGTTGATCAGTTTAGACGTTTGTTGAGTCCCAGGAGTCCCGCATCTAGAACTTGCAAGCTCACTTGGTACTTTCTGCCGTAATAGTAAACGTCTATCAACTTTTGGACGAGTACCCAGGACCAGAGCTTTGTGACCCTCGGGTGAAAGGCGCTTTAGAAATGCAAATATAATTATTATCAATCGCGGTGAAGCATTTGCTTGTCCGTCTGCGGAACAGCGAGTAGACGTTTACGCTGTTGCTCGTGCAGCCAATCGCCCTTCGGGATATTCTGGAGAGAGGGCGGGTGAATGCGCGTGACAAAGCTATTGGCAGCGTAAAACCATCACCGTTCATTTGGTGCGTCGCTCATCCTTACAAAAGAAGTACTGTCCACCAACCGGCAGGGAAGAGGGAGCAGCGCACATTCATTGTTCTGCACGCACCGCTGCGAGGTGTCGGCATTCAGACTCATGGTGAACAGCGCATTCTGGCAGAGGCTCGCANCCCCCCCCCCCCCCGATTTAATCATTTTCACAACACTCAGGAACCGGGCCCTCTTTTTGACAATGTCAGGAAATATGGACGAATTTGTAACAGCCCTCAAATTCACCGCCTTTGCATGAATTAAAATGTATCTAAATATCAAGATTTCCGCCACCGTGTTTGCAGAAATAGTTCCTTACATCAACAATCATAACAATTATGATTGTTGTGGCTTCACAGCGCAAATCACCTCTTTTTATCAAGCAGACAAAGAACATCCTTAGAACGTTCTGTACAATAACTATATAATGTAGCTGACTGCACTGTTAACAAGAACGCAGCTGCCACACACGGGTTACACAGTGGTGCGAGCAGCAGAGTCAACCAGTTGTGATGTTGACAACGCACGCTAGGGATGTTCACCTCGCACGTTGGCTGCATCCCCGAAGCTTTCTGCCCCCAATGTAGGAGGCGGGGAACGTTGCGGAGGGGAGAAGGGGAACACATTCGACACGGCAATCCCGAGAGGAGAGCTTTGGAGAGCAATCTCTTACATCGAGCCATGAAAACCTACATCAGTAAACTGTCCTAAGCTCTCGTTATAAGATCACTTGACCTAGCACATCTCTTCAACCATTATCTACATGTCTAACATCTGTTGGGCTACCAATATTATGTATGTTTCTGCTATTGGTACTTTTGCCAGCGTACATATGTAAGGAATAGAAAAGGTTTTTACCATTTCTGGCAATTATACAGGTTTTAAGATGCAAAAGCCACACATACTTGTGGCGAAATATGCAAATAGGAAGCTTTGACAACATATGCATTGTACTTCAAACTGATTAGCCTGGACCAGACATGGCTTTCTTTTAAGCCTGATTGTCACTGTTCGCCGTATGTTGCCAAAAGGCAAACAACTCAGGACAATGCAATATCAATGCTTTAGTAGCTCAGGTCGAGCTGTTCAAGCTATGGGTACTTTTGCCAGTGTACAGATGTAAAGAGTAGACAAGGTTTTTATTCTCGAAACAAAGGTCTCGAGACTCAGTGAGGCTTTCCTGGATAAACAAGCGTAGTAATAATACCATAATAATAATGTACCGATGTAAGTTTTCATGGCTCGATGTATGAGAATTGCTTTCCACAGTTGTATTTTGGGGACATGTCAAGTGTTTTGCTTGAAGACGCTTCCAGGGTGATAGGCGAACAGTCACGAAGGAGAGAGGGAGAGGGAACGCTCAACACGGTTATCCTGAAAGAACAGCTATGGGAAGCAATTCTCAGTAAGAATAAGATAGTCGCTAAGTGACTGAAGATGCAGTCTCGGGCTGCACCGGCATAATCGGGCGGGGGGGGGAAGATAATGCTGACGAAGACAGAGTAAACAAAACAAAGGAGAGTGTAAGAGAAGATAACAGAACGGTCGCCACCACTCTCCCCAGCCTTCACGAAGGCTGTAAATGCACACACGGACAGAGAGCACGCAAAATGCATTGTGCGGACTTCGCCCGTGATGTTTGACAGCTCAGACAAATCTCTGCGCTGAGTTGGTATTCAGTGAAGAAAGCACGCGCGACACGACGGGAGACCACGGTCAACAAGCACGTCCTCAACGAGCCTCTTGCCGAGCGACCTCGCGGCACAATGGAACACAACGTGGCCCGACGCCGCTAATAAGGCCACCGCTCTAATCCGCATTCGGAAGCTCGCCGTACCTCTGCTCGGTGCGATATGCTCTTACGTGCAACGACGTAAACGCTAATAAGAGCTGGTAAAGTGCGGCGCTCTTCGCGATAATGAGGCTCGTTAAAACTCTGGCATTGACTCACGATTTGCACGAACGTGTCACGAGCCGTGTGCCCATGTTTACGTGAAGGTGATCGAGGCGCCGGTTGTGGGAGGTGGTGGCGCTGCGGTTCGCACGTGGAGCGATGCTCCTCTCTGAAAACAGATTGTATTTCCAACTGCGCGCAGCGACAGTGCAGTTGCACAAAGCAGGCTGTATTTATTGGCAGCAATGGTGGCACAGTGAGGCGCCCTGCCATCTCACAGCAAGAACGTCCTGGGTTCACGTCTCAGCTCGGGTGCTTCTTTTTGTTTGTACTTTGCACGTTTTCTCCATGACTGCGTGGGTTTTTGTCAGGTAGTCATGTTTCCTCCCATCGTCAAAAGACATGCTGTCCAGGCTAAAGGGCCTGCCGAAATTTAGTCAGTGACCCATCCTGGCCTCGGGCCCCCCATGATCCTGTACAGCGGGTGCTGATAATGATGATGAATTTACCGTAGATATATATAGCATCTGAATGGAAATCCCATCTCCAAAACCGGGAACGATAAAGCGTAAAACACAAACATTTTACCTACGCGCACATGAATACAAATGAGCCCATAAGTCTTCACGTAAACCTCTGCGCGGGCCTACATTAGGTTAACATAGCTTTAAATGAGAAACCGGTGTTGTGGTTTGTCAATATAAGGAATGGGGGAGAATAAAGTTGCCAGGTGAGACGAGTAGAAGACACATGACTCCCACGTTCGCTATGTTGGTCAAGTCGGGTGCTCGCCATCAGTCATTGCTCCCTTAGTATGTGCCAAGTTAATGCGAAGTCTTTGGCTTTATCTTCAAAGCATGCATTTTTAAAACTGTGGTGAGCAGATTGTGCTACAAATCAAGAGAACCAGGGGCTTTATTCCGGCTCACAGATTGCATCAGTGAATCATTTCTTCTTAAATAACCATAGTAACAGATCGTGCATCAACTGAGCCTCAAAACATTTTCAGGTCGGCTCTGGATGTTTGGTCAATTATTAGAAATGATGTTTATCGCGCACGACGGAAACCCGAAGAAGAGCCATGCTGACAAGGGGATAGTGCTCCAAACTCCGCAAGGCTGGCCGAGAAGTTCATTGCAGTATTCCCACCAGGCACGGGTATCTGCCGAATATAATAATAATAATAATACGAGCGTTATAATTTATAACACGTGCAAATTCCATGACTGCTCATGGACAACAGATGGATACGGAGGCGCAGGAAACCGCAGAGATGGGGGGGGGGAGTTAGCCGAACGGTTCGCCTGCGCCAACCCGCGAAACACCGTTTTTTTTATATACATATTATGTTACTGGCCAGTTAACAAATGAGTGGGCTTTTTTTAAATTGTAGAAGGAAAACTAAAAACCCAGAGGAAACCCACGCAAAAAGGGGGAAAACATGCAAACTCCACACAGAATGGCACCGCGAGACGGAAATCTAACTGCCTCTGGCAGGACTCTATCCCTGCAAGGTGAAGATGTTACCACTGCGCCGTCCTTTTGTCTGCTAGATACACCGAGCTTAGCTTCAAAAAAGATTTGTGAGCATCGATTTGGAGAATATTTCACCTGATTTTATGCTGGAATTTGTTTGTACACTGTTTTGATGCACCCTTAAATGTGGGTGATATTGTGTTTCACATAAAACCTTTGACACCTTTAAAAATGTTTTTAAATTATTTTCCACGGACCATTGGTCATGCATGCTTCTGGGATTGTATAAATCCAGCAGTAATGATTCAATTCAAGTAAATTCTGGAATCGTTTCGACATAAATCGTCTCACTAGCAGTTTCAGAGACAGGCTTGGTCAAACCAATGCTGGTAAGTTGCCAGATATTAACAGCAAAGGCCCTCTCTATGATGCAGGCTCTAGTGTGACATCCACACATCAATTTAACGAAGTGTTGTTTATAAAAAGACAAAATGTTTTTATCATTTCTGGCATTTGTGAGACTAGGCTCTAAAGAAAGTCATCTCTCGTTTGGACCAATCAGTTTCAAGGAAAATTCATAGATTATCAAAACATTTTATTTGCACGTTTTGCACACAAGTGTGTCTGGCTTTTTGCAAACTTGCCAATTTGTGAAATACGCATGTTTGGTGTATCAAGACACTAACACTTGCATTATTGCCCGAAATGTTAAAAACCGTTTCTCATCATCATTATCAACACCTGCTTAATCCTGTACAGCGTAGTGGGAGGCTGGAGCCTATCCTGGCAAACAAACGGTGCAAGGCGGGGCTATACCTGGGATGTGACACCAGTACATCGCAGGGCACTGGGCGCATTTACTCAGAAGGCTAATTAACCTAAGCAGCACCGTGTATTTGAACGGTGGGAGGAAACCGAAGTACCCACCAACAACCCACACTGACATGGGGAGAACACACAGACTTCACACTAGCACCTGAGCCGGAAATTGAACCCAGGCCCTTCTTGCTGTGATGTAACAGCGCTTGCCTTTTGGCAACATCTGGCGAACACTAACAATCAGGCTCAAACGAAAGCCGTGTCTGGTGTAGGCCAATCGGTTTGAACGACAATGTCGATATTCTGTGGGTACTATGGTAACAAATGTATATATTACAAATGTAATATTATAAAAGCTTTTTGTTTGCTTATTTTGCCACAAGTATGTGTGGCTTTTGCAAAGTAGACACTTTGTAAAAAGTGTCTGTTTTGGTGTTCTAACATCTTAACACGTGGTCCTGCAAAGTTTTCTCATTTAAGGGTGGGGATATATTTTTGCAACCAAGTTATTTGCAGGCGTTTGTCAATACCATTACATTGTGTATTGTGTGTTTTTAGCTAAGGAAAGAAACTAGAGAACCCAAAGGAAACCTGTGTTGAACAGAGAGAGAATGTGAATATGCCACAGAGGTTTCGTAGTCAGGGTTGAAACCCAGGATGTGTTACTGAGGCACGTGTTTTACATCTCTGCCGCACTGAAATGCATCCACCAATGCGTTGTCATATAATTTCCACAAATTAATGCATCTTATTTAATGTTTCATAATAATTTATTAAACTTAAGAAAACGCTCATCAAAAGGTGCCACGTCAAGGCATTGTAATATAAAACAGAAATGCGATTTATAATGAGTGTGAAAATCTAAATATTCATCAGTTTAATAAGTGTTCATTGTTCCGTAAAGCTGTCAAGTCCTCCGGCTAGGACTATTGATGCCGCTCAGTGGTGCCGTGCCGAGATGTTGGCTCTCTTCCAACCTGAGCCTGCTCAGGAACATTTGTTCCTTACTCCGGCTTGGATTGTTGATGCGGCTCAGTGGTGCCGTGCCGGGATGTTGGCTATCTTCCAACCTGCACCTGCTCGGGAACATATGTTCCTTCCTTGTTTGTTGAAGAATTATTTTTTTTGTGCTGACTTTATGTCCTATAATTTATCGCTACTGTTTGACTTTCAGTTGAACTGTTCTGATGTTGTTGTTGACATGGCATTCTCTCCACAGCTGGGATTTGTAAAAAAGAAAAAAAACCCAAAAAAAAGTTGTTGCTGATTTTCCGTTCTCTGTCATTGTTGTTGACGTGCCATTCTTTCCGCAGCGCTTTGTGACCCTCGGGTGAAAAGCGCTCTAGGAATACATTTATTATTATTATGATTAGCATATGTACATAGAATCCACTGTGTACAAATCAATACTCGTCTTATTAAATACCCTGTGTGTAGGTAGTTCACATCACAGTAAGACGACTAGAGGTACTAGCATTCATGGCAACGTAGAAAAATAATAATTCTTTAATCTGCTAATGATCGCAAATCACTCAAATTTACCGGATCGACAGGTAGGTTGATTGTTCTTCTGATAGTCGTGAAATGTGTAGTGAATAGTGTGTGCTGTGAATGAAAATGAATGTGTGTCGCTGTGTGTGCGTACAGCATAGCCAGCGCATCAACTTGGATTTGTTGCGTAACCTTGCACGGCGCCAGCGGGCAGGTGGTATCCGAGCGCAGTCGGTGTGCGAACGTCATCCCGGAGCTTGAGTCCGTGTCAACGCTCTGTGCACGGCGCAGACTCAACGTTCATGCAACGTTCCCTTTGTCAGCCGAAACATGTGCTTGCGTGCAACTGTATGGGCGGTGTATGCGAGGTTTTATAGTCACTGTACGCACGCCAGATCGTGGTGTGCTCCTGAACGTGCGTTTTAAAAACAATATAATATCTCAACACAACTTTGCGTTAAATAGGAAAGCGGAACAAAAAGTACAAGAGTAAATTAGCCGTACACCTTAATGTGTTCTTGGTTGAATGAAACGTAATAAGATAGTTAATAATTGCGCATCCTAATGGTTTGCGTTGATTTCGGATATAAATCATTGCATTAATGACTAGTTCTTTATATTTTACATTTAGTTGCCAGTAAAAGAAGAGACAATGAATTCAGAAGCTTCCCAGTTTCTGCTTGAATGTCACTCCTTTACTAAAAATCATTAACTGGCAGAGATCATTACAAAAAAAACAACCTTGTTTTTACGTCTTCGGTTACAATAACCGCGTGGCAATAAACCGGCCTGAATGGACAATTAGCAAGAAAAAATGTTAACTTGCATGTAGGTCATTTAATTATTTGTCTCTATTAAGCCCTGACACCAATTTGGAAGGAATGTCTCTCATCCTGCACGTGTTGGCATAGTTTTTTTGTAACCGGCCTGCAGTGCGCAGCGAGATGCCGTGTGGCCTGAGGATTGCACGGTGTGCTTTGAGACCACGGTGATGCAGGGAAACCGCCTTTGGTCGAGGAACGTTATGCCCGCACTTTGTCAATCTACCTACGTGGAATGCGCCACACATATTTAATTCCGTCTTGAAATAGAGAGGCGAATGACTCAAAGGTCCGAGGAACTGCCGAGAGGGCAGACAGGAAGAAGCATGAGCAAGGCAGTGACGCGGCGAGCCAGCGCCCACATTTGACAAACTCTGCGTAACCGAAGTAGCTGGCGCCACACAGAAAGGAGCCGAACCTCCGACCTTCTTGCTGTGAGGCGACGGTGCTACTCACTGCGCCGTCTTGACACCAATGTTTGGTGAGCGCCGAGCCAGAATCGTGAGCACCGGTGCCCTGGCCACGTTGAAAATGGAAATTCCTTTCCTTTGTTGGCATAAAGAAAGAAGCCACGGCACAAAGAAAGAAGCCACGCCACCCTTCCAGCCGTAACAAAAACCGTGCAAACGCTTCATGAGAGTAAAGTTGATCGGTGGCTCGAGTGGCTGCCTCCGCTCCTTCATAACCTCTTGAAGTTGCTTATTCTCATTCTACGGCTCATCTTTTTAACTCCTTTGTCTCAATCCAACGCACGTGTTTCTGATTCTGAATGTACTGGAATTATTGGTCACTTTTTCCCCGTACAATACTGTCTGCTTCGGTTTACCTTTAGATTCATTCATTATCAATACCCGCTTAATCCTCTGGCAGGGTTGTGTGGGGGCCGGAGCCTATCCCGGCCGACGGAGGGCGCAAGGCTGGAGAATACCCAGGATGTGACGCCAGTGCATCACAGTGCACACTTTTTGGGGCGATTTACCCAGCAGGCCAATTAACCTAGGTGGGCATGCATGGCTTAATGATTTAGACAAGCACATGCTACTGGTAGAATCAACCAGATGGCTGGTGCTTTTCAGGCTCTCCAAAAGCACGCGGCGGTGACCGGGCACCCAGTCTCGAACAGCTGCCCGCTTAGCACGCGACGTCCGCGGGCCCCATTCCTGGCCAGCCAAGGCCTGCCGTGGGTCCCTCTCCTGAGGCAGGCGTGCAGCCAGGCAGAGGAGGGGTCCACACACTAATCCTCAAAAGGGACGGGAAGGACCCCCGCGCACGCCATGCGGACACGGTCAGAAAAGTGCGCAACCACATCGCGCATTAGAACAGCGGAGAAGGCGAGGCCAGGGAGGAACCACTGGCTCTGCCCCGCTGCTCCCTTCGTGAGCCACCCACGAGGGCAAGCGCTCACGGCGCCTGAGACGCTTACGGAACGATGTGCCTGCCACGCGGCCAGCCAAACGCCAGGCAACTGCGACACGCACAGAATGTGTCTGCCGAGTACGTCTCGAGTGGCGCCCCCCCCCCCCGTCAAAACGCACGCTACCGTCACCGGACCAGCAACTGGAAGTGACCGTGAGATGAGACTGGCGCAGTTGGCCGCCTCTGTTGTGCAAAGTTCAACAATTGCACGAGCCGTGCAGGAACAAGCGAGGGGCAGCCCTCCCCGCACTCTCTCTCTCACTGCAGGAGAACGGGCTCCTCGGGCTAAGTAACACGCGTCACGAATCAGATGACGAGGCATACCTTCAGATTACAATGAATATTTTACCATTCCACAATTTCCTTGTCATATCGGTTAGTTACCCTGTGATTTAATGTTTTGTTTGAGTTACTTAGTTGAAACGTTGCGTTGCAGGAATCCCACAACCCGAGCTCACCGGTGTTCAAGATAGGAGCCAGTCCTTGCATCGTAGGCGTCCAGCATCCAGGTCTATTTCCAGCTCACTGGGTATTTTCTGCTATAATAATAAAACATCTATCCATCATCTATCAATCTATCATTTTCAAAACACCGAGGGAGCCTAATGGAGCTGTTTGGAGATGCCCTTGTGTACGAAAGGAGGTTGAACGATAAAACACAGCCTTCAAATAAGGATCGTGAGACAGCGTTCGTCATTAACGACGGTATCGAACGGCGGTTGACATCGTTTTTTTTGTCCGCTGTGCCGTTACAGTTTGCATATTTACGCATTAATTGCAGTCATCCTTCATGTTTATTCGTTACCGTTTTACATTTTAATTATTGCTGCCGGAATCGCGAAGAGCGCCGACATTGCAAGGTCATACCGTATAATGGTGTGATAAATCGTTTGGGCACTCGCAAACTACAGTCATAATCGCTTATTTAGTAACTATGAATATTAAGTAATTGCAAAACTATACTGTAAACGTGTTCGTGAGTCAAATAGTTGTAGTAGTTGTAACATTATACTGGTTATTATTCTGTACCAAGTGTGCCAATAATAATAATCATGTTTGATAAAGTCTAATTAACCATAGCAATACTGCAACTAAATAACAAAGCTGATAATTTAGCCGACAACAATTATAAGGCTTGTTGGATAATACCTGCAAGCCAACTTGTGGGTTTTGAGAGCGTTAGTGTAAAAGCTAAGTAGGCCATTGTGATCATAATGATGACCATCGGCTTGTGCTCTATCCACTGCTGAATGAATGCCGCAATCCTCCTCGCTTCTGCTGCATGAACGCATCTCATCACTGCGTCTCCGCTGTGAAATCCCTGTCGGGTGTTTCCCTCTTCCACTGCCATTCCATCACCAGTCTCGCCCGTCGGCCCCATCCCTTCTCACCATGTGCGCTGCCTGCGCCGTCTTCCTTTCCTTAAGTCAACGCGGCATCTCTAAATTGTGTTTGTTCTTCGTGCGTTCTGCTCTCCTGTCTTTGTGTGTACGTCCCAAAAAAACATCTCTCTGGTTCTTTGTGTACATTCCAGCTTTATTCCCCTTTTTTGTCTGTCCATGATCCTTATATCAGAGCAGCTTACATGCATTGACTGAAAATGCTCTCGTTTAGCCGTATTGATGTATTTGCTTTCATTGTAATATCAGATCACTTAAACGTTTGCTTGCTAGCCTTCTTCATTTTATCATTTTCATTCTTATCTTCCTTTAGACTCAGACTTTATTACAGCTGGTAAGGTCCATTGAGCTAAACAGCTATTTTATAAGGACGACCAGCCCAGCTTTTAGAAATATCCCCAGACATAAAGCTCTGTTGCGTTTTCCCAGTGCATCCCTCCAAAGCTTATTTCCTTGTCGAATAATTGTGCGATACGTCAATAACAACGAGCCCATAGAGATGCCACGTGGTCTGGCCACAATGTGGGCAGAGCAGTCACAGCGATTTGACTCGAAACCCCCGTTGGGGGACAACCGACTCGTTCAGCATCGCTCTCTCCGTTTTCTCAAACGATCGACGCGTATTCTTTCGCTCGCCGTCAACAGCCGCGTGTCTTACAGACGGGCTGCTTGCCGTCGCACAAATAGTGGTGAATTCCACGCATGGCTTCATGCTGCCAAATGCTCTGAGCATCATCCAACAGTCTCCCTCGGGGCTGTGGGCACACGTCGACTTCTCAAGGATCGTTAAGGAAATGCAACTCCTCCTCGATCTTAATTAGGTGCCCCACGCATTATTTAATTATCATTTGTCGTGCAAGCCGCTTCCATTTGCACACGCGACCACCGTATTGAGTGCGTCTTGTGCACTGAGTTTCGCACAGTCATAGCGCTGGCAGAACGAGGCGTAATATTGGTTCATTTCTTGATTGAATACAACTTAGAATGTGCGGCACATTCATTCCGTTTCGAAGCTATGCATTCGAAGAAAGATTAAGAGGCTCATGATAACCTGCAGAGGGGAGAAGGCAGCCAATGTGGTCAGCTGCAGCTAATCCGCAAGACACTGGGTACTGTAGTTTATGACGTTTTTTGGCCAATTAGAAATGAGTGTTTTTTTTTAGTTACGGGAGGAAACTGGAGAACAGAGAGAAAGCCCACAGAGAATAGGGTGAGAAGACAGAAACCTCGCACAGAAAGGTGCTGAGACGAGAATTGAACCACCCCGCACAGGACTTTCTTTCCGCACGGCGCTAACGTTAACGCCTCACCCTGCCGCCCAGTGTTTCCCTGTGCTCGGTGGATATTCTCACCACATCGACATGCATTTAAAATGGTATTTAAAGTTAAAGCCCTTCAGCGGCTTGTGGCGTTTTGCATTCATAACTTTTGTCCCCCTTTCTCAAGCGAGCAAGCACCCTGTTGCCTGTGGTCTGATTTATATAAAATCATCCCTGCTGAGGTCTGCAGAATACACAACCTCTCGGCGAGCCGTGCCGTACAATTGGAGAGAATCCTCCCTGTCATAGGAATATAGATTTTCCGCTACTGGCCACCAACAGGGCTGAGCACTTACCAGAGATTGAGCGTGGGGTGCACTTGACTTTTTAATTATTCGATACATCGTGGAAGCGCTAGCGTAGGGGTTAGCACACCTTGACAATGGGTGTAATTCCCAGACATGCACTTAGTGATAGATATGTTTGCTATTACAGTAGAAAATATTCAGTAAGCTTGCAAGCTCTGGACGCGGGATTTCAGGAATACAACAAACGTTCGAACTGACCATTGCAACATAGTGGGGAAGTGTCAACTGAGCTGGGCGTGGCCTTCCTTTAGTCCAATAATAATGCAATTCATAGCACGTGCAAGCTCCACACCGTGTCCGTACAACACGTGGATATAATACGTCTACCTGCTTTCCTGTGTGAGCATCAGCATTGGGAAGACAAAGGTGGTCGGACATGTCGCTCGCCACACCAAAGCTTTATGATCCGTGTTGTCCGTCATAGACACTCCCTCACAGCGCTTGTTTCAATGAGACTATACGGCAAATAGGGGATGGTTTTCCCTTTTGTGGGTGCGTGCGTGTTTGTGCCACACAGAGGTGGCACAGTGGGCAGCACAGTGAGCTCAGCTACGAGTCAAGTCAGTCGGTCAACCCATTGCACCTAGGTCTGCCGGCGAGTGTTTCACAGTTCTCGTGACCTCAGTGTGCACCTAGCCTGGCACAAATGCTGGGGCCATATCACCGCCACGTAGTGGTGAACTGCAGTGACTGTTGTCGTTGAATAAACACCGGGCTCGGTGGTGTATTTGTATTTCTACGCGTTTCTATAGATTAGTGTCCGTGTGTGAGGATGTTTAAGTTCACTTCGTGTGTGAAACCTAAGCTGAGCCGTGTGTAACAGTGAAAAAGGAGAAACCGAACCCGGCAGCACCAATTGTCCAAGGCTGAACTCATCCTTTTGATGATGCCTGATGACCAGACCATCGAAGTTGACCGGGCAGTCCGGAGTCTGTGGGTGATTCTTGATTCCTCACTCACCTTCGAGACACACATCGATAAGGTAACGAAAGTAACCTGTTTTCATCTCAGAAATATAGCCATACTGCGCAACATCCTGTCACCCTCCAACATTGAGAAGCCAATTCACATCATTATCTTTTCACGAATCGATTATTGCAATGCACTACTTTTTGGCATCCCTGCCCACCTTATCAATCGCCTCCAATAGGTGTGGAATGTGGCTGCTAGAGTCCTTACCCACATTCCCATCCACGAGCACATATCCCCAGCGCTGGCGTCTCTCCACTGGTCACCAGTTATATACAGTATTGCATTCAAGACCCTCCTTCTCACCTGCAATGCTCTCACTGGCGCTGCTCCGACAAACACCCGTGACCTACTTCATGCACCCTTCTCAACGCGACAACTTCGATCCTCAAATACGGGCTGCTTGCTGCATGTGCCCACATCGCACCTCCATTCGATGTGTGACAGAGCTTTCTCATGCGCCGCTCCCAGACTCTGGAACTCCCTTCCATGGGAAATTCGTTCAGCTGAGTCCCTGCGCATCTTCAAATCTCGTTTCAAGACTCACTTGTTCCGTAAGGGATTGAAGTCTTCTGTTTCGGCATGTTGATGCTGCTCACTGTTGTTGTGCTGGGATGATGGCTCGCTGTGGACCTGTGCTTGCTCAGGAATACTTTTTTT
>JAZEWT010000014.1:2468025-2481086 GCA_036362905.1 Mordacia mordax
CCCCCCCCCCCCCACTTTGAATCATACATTTATATATTGTACTGCTGAATAACCTAATACTGAGTACTGGCGCCACTGAGTATATTACTCATCCAGACTGCCTGGCACTTCATGTGTAACTTTTCTAAAAACCCCAAAAAAAGTTATTTTTGCTGATTTTCCGTTCGTATGTCGTTGTTGTTGACATGCCCTTCTCTCCGCAGCTCTATGCAGCACTCTGTGACCATCGGGTGAAAAGTGCTCTATGAATGCAATTATTATTAGAATGCACATTGAAGACCAAGAATACGACCTCGTTATTAACCACATTTCTCTCTCACATGGCCAATCTAAACATGTGAAGTCATTTGCTCTCCATAACATTAGTGGATATTTGCAAGTCTTGAAAGCCAAGTGTGAGCCCATTAAGGTAATGTTTTCTCAGTGAGCTCACACCAGGTGTGGCGTAATGGGTATCGATCAGTCAATCAGTTTGCCCAAGAGTGTAAAACACTGGAATTTACCGGGGTCAACCATATCCCCAGCATACTAATGTATGTGCATTTAAACTGGACCCTATAAATCACAGTGAAATGTATCCTATTTGTAGTTGCAGCATTATCATCATCAGTAGCCACTTAATCCGTATCCAGTGTTCCTGGGGGCCGGAGTCTGTCCCAGCACTTACAGGATCCAAGGCAGGGTTATAGACAGGATAGCATGCCAGCCCATAACGGGGCACCGGGGGTGAATTGAGCCAGCAGACTAGTTAACGTAGGCAAGCATCAGCATGTGTTTAAACTTTGGGAGGAAATCAGAATGCCTGGCGAAAAACTCACGTGGACACGGGAGAGAAAACGCAAACTCCCACAGAGCCACCCTAGCCAGGAATTGAACCTAGGTATTTGCTGTGAGGCGCCAGCGCATCTTGCTGCACCACCGTTCCCCCGTACTGTTTTCAATGTTGGATTTTTTTTACTGTTCAGGTATTTTGTGCAACTCTGTGTGTAATGTAGAGCCCCTTCTCAGTCTCCCTTTGCTTGAATGCTCCCCACATGCCATCTGATTCGTATTTCATGGTTTGTTGAGTTTGTTGTCTCAGAGATGTGTTCTCTTTCGTTAATATTAAACACAGCAGATCACTTGCATGTGATTTGCATACAAGGTGAATAACTTATTTCCATGGACATAATTCAAAGCATGTGTCATGAACATAATTATCAACTTTGTTCCAGGATTTGGTTGCATGATTACATTCCTAATTTAATATCACCTGCCTTGTTTGATTAAAAAAACCCCAACTCATTGAGTCCACATCTTCCGACAGGGCCCTCTCTTGAACATTGTCTTTTAAGTATATTGATGTAAGTGTTAGTAGAGATCTCGTGGTCAAGGTTGCATATGTTTTATTGCCTTGAACAATGTATATATCCAGCAGCCAACGTGTGCTGCCGATGTTTTCACTCGTGGGTACTTAGTAGCGCATTGCCATCACCATACGTGGCTCTCAGCTGCAGGCAGGGAGGGGGGGCGGCAGAATGTCTGCAATCCTGTGGAGGTGAATGAATGTCGGTGGTTTCTCATAATTGTTGTCAAAATCCTGTTTTCCACGAGAAATCCGTACAGCAAACTACGGATAATATCAGTTCCTTCTGTATCGTTAGGGTGTTGACCCCTCGCACACTTGGGTTTTCTCTGAGTACTCCCGTTGCCTCCAACTTTATGTCGATGACTTCAGAGTTTGGGTGATTGTGACAACTGATACACAGCCCAGGCTGCCTTCAAGCTTGTCTGCAGTCCTTCAATGATCGTGAGATGCAATTTGCACAAACAAAGAAGCTATATTAACGAAACATTAACCATTAAGGCTGAATGTGCGATTTTGTTACAGTCCTGTCGTACAACAGCAGCGGCAGGCGACAAAGAGGAGCTTCATTAATCCTCCAGTCAGTCTGTGCCCACAGGAGACTTTACCATGTGAACCTGAAAACGTTGGGGTTTAATCTGGAACCTACCAGCCACAGAAAAATAATATGGCCCAGGCTTTAGTTTCATCCCCGTGTATTCACCGTCCTTTGCCTCGAGCGTACAGCCGCTTGGCATGTCCCATGTATTCCTTTAACTTTGATTTATTCATCCATTCAATTAGTTCCGCTGGCCATGTCTCGTGAGAGCATTGCTGGGAAAGTGGCTGGCACCTTCCACTCAGCCGGGGGAGGAGGAGGAGGAGGAGTAGGCAGGGACGCGGTGGAGGCTTAGCCGTGAACCTAACAGCCTTGAACACGTGCCACGTGGCAGCTGTCATTCATTAAAAAAAAGTGGCAATGTCATAACAGAGTGAAGTGAACATCCTTCATGCATTACCTGTTTAAGTCGTAAAATAAGTAAAAAAATGTGGCCATTCACTGTCCACCAATGGATCAGTGCATCCCCGCATCAGTCATTGGGGTGTTTTGACCATACTTCACCACATTGGTCAGTGTTGGGGGGGTGTAGTGAAACACAGGCAGGTAGGACTGCTTTTGGCCCGTTTGTAACTTTGTATGTGTCGAACCATTTTAATTGTGCGATACTTAAACAAAAAACAACCCATAAACGCCTTCCTTTCGTCCTGAAGATGCACGGCGTTCATGTTGTCACATAATAATGTAATTAATATTAATATATATTACATTATCTATATATGGTAGTTATATATTAATATTCTAAAAGTAAAGTGCAAAAATGTAATGTACTAGCAAGAGTGGCCCGAGCATTTATTTCAAAGCTGAGTAAAGTATTTGAACAATTTATAGTGTGCCACCCTGCCTTATATATTTTCTTTTCTTACAAGGATCTTTGACCAGGGTAGTCTAGGTATCTCTTAGGCTGCAGCAGTGAGGCCTTCGGGTGAGTGGGAGTGCTCGTACCAAGGAGGATTGTGGAGCGAGTAAAGGATCGTTATGCTCTTAGGCACTGGCGTGCGTAAAGCGCGGGTTGTTAGCGTGGGGTCACCGTATATCATCGCGTTAGAATGGCTGGGTTTCGACTGAAGAACACTGAGGTCAGTCTGCGTGTTTGTATGAGTGCTTGTAATAGGAGTAATGACCACGTTGTTGTATTGAAGAGACAGCTCTGGTCGCTGGCATGTCTGTCACTCGTCAAGTAATATTCTTCCGTAAATGTGTACAAAAACACAACACGTTCGTCAACTCGGCTGTCTTGTCAACTGTGATCCGGTAGACAAAGCAAGATGAGATGAGAGAACCGACTACCTAGATTAATAATTTACAAGGCGTGGATTTGACATCATTGTGACTCGTAACATAGCATTAACATCATCCTGGATGGATCCAAATGCTGCACCCATTTGAAATGTCATCATATTTCGTTCCTTAATACCATTCTCAAAAATTCATTAGTGAGGTTTGACATTTTAACCTTCAAGGAAGTGGTCATAAAAAGGCACATACATACAAACATCCTGGACAAAATAATAACGAAGTCGACTTGGATCAACAATGCTGCCTTAAAAATATACGATGCCATATGTGACACTTCTGGCAGTGGCCTCTCCCTTTTTCTGGTGCCATAAAGAAGGGCGATTACCCAAAACATCACCTATTACGTATTTTGTTTCCCTTTTAAAGCCGATGTTATTGATGAATGTGTTTAGTTTTTTTTATGTACTTTTATACAACTACCAACATGCAGCATCACCAAAAGCATGAAACATTCTTCCATATAATGCTTTCTATGACACAGGAAAATTCCACTGAAGAAAATATATATAACCAACCAAAAGCAACTTGAAATGCCATGCCTTATTAATGTATACGTTTTCTACAATTGTATGCCGATTGTGCTATCGGTGTCATTTCTTCAGAGAGAATCCTTCAAATATGTAATTGATGAGAAGACCTTTCACAACTGAAAAATGACTGTAGGCAGGAAATGAATAGATTCAGCAATCTGGTGGTTTGCATAAGGCTGAGAGCCTTTGATACCTGCAAACGTTGTGTTCTTAAATTTATGCTAAGACTCCATTTGGAAATCTCCTAGAGTCGTGCCACCCCCATGTGTTATAATGTCCTGCAGAATGAGATATCATAGAACTGCTTCTGAGATCTCTTCAAGTGCCCTGTCACCCACATTAGGGGGTGGCGGTTTCCCTTCTCCGAAGCTCAGCAGGGTAGTAGTCGGTCAGTCGGTTTTTTATTAAAGCTGCAAGGAACCCTTCAGCTACATTGCTCTTTGTTACAGTTTTCCAGCATGGAGTGGTAAGCACGTTAGTAGATAACAGGCTATATCTACGATAGGACGCCAGTCTATCACACGGCACTGGGGGCAATTTATTCAGGCTAATTAACCTGGGCAGCATTTCTTTGGACTGTGGGAAGAAGCTCGAGTAACGTGGGAGAGAACATGCAAACTCGACACAGAAAGGAAATCAAGCCTGGAATCGAACCCGGGCCCTTCTTGCTGTGAGGCAGCAGCGCTAGTCACTGTGCCACCGTGCTGCTTTTTCGACACCATCCAGCAGTGTGGATGGTGTTCGAATGGGCCACCTCCATGCAGAGCAGGTTGTTCGAGGCTACCGCAGGGGAGGCTAGTGGATAGCGGAGACCTGTATAGCAATCGTCATCATTACTGGTGCAATTGGTTTGTTCTCTATCTATACTCTCCACCTTCACCAACCCGCAACTCAAACCAGTGTGTGATAAAGTATGGCCGAGTAATTGCCACTAAACGCGTAACTTGGGGAGGCCCTTATCCAGCAGTACATTGACAACAGACCTGTGTCATGTTCATTGCTTGATAATTCTAAATTCCCTGGTCTAGTCGAGGCAGTAAACACGCGAGAACTACATATCTTATAGGCTTTCTCACGGTTGTGATCAAGACCACGACACCAGTGTGCCTGGCGAGTGAGATAACATTTTGCCACCATAGCGCAGTTATACTTGTAATGATGTAGGTTTATACTTATCCGACTAAACTCTTGCACACAGACTAATTCAGTCATTTAGCTGTCGGTTAGTTGAGTCACATCATTGTGGCCATACCTTCATATCAATCATAAACCTTTAATATTGGGCGCGACAACCTAGTCGTTAAGTTAGGATCATTTCTTATTTTCATCTCTCTGCCCTGCCAATGATTGACTTTGTTTTCGCTACAGAGTGCCTTCATTTGTACTGTACGATACCATCAGATTTGCACGACAGCCTGTTTCTGCCTCTGAGAAAATATAGCAAACATGCGTAAAAAGTTTCCGTTTTCTAACAATGGCCCCACTCTTTGTAAAACATGTTGACGGATTTCGATAATGTTCATCTTCTGCGAGCAGAAGTAGCATCCGTGATCAATCTCCTGCTGCATGAAGACCTCTCCACCTCTCATGAGCCTACATTGTAACATTTCACCGAGCACCTGCAGTGAGATCTAAATTGTATCGCTCAAGTTTTGACTTTTCACCTTGCAAAGGTAAGCTGGAGTAATAATAATAGCATATCCAGAGTGCGTATCACCCGAGGGTCACAAAGCGCCGCACGGCACTGCGGAGAGAACGGCTCGCCGACAAGAACGAGATTCGAGTGGCAAATCAGCGATAACGTTTTTATTTATTTATTTTTTACAAATACGAGCTGTGGAGAGAACGGCATGTCAACAACAACATCAGGACAGTTCAACTGAAAGTCAAATAGCAATACATTATAGAAGGGCATACCATAAGCGATTAAAAAAAATTCCGAAAGCGCAGCTTTTCAAAGCGATCGTCATTTATTGAAATTAACAATAATGACCGCGAGTATGTAAATAAGCATTCCAACACGCACACTCCACACGGATGTTCTGTCTGAAGCGTGAGAGATTTAACTACTTCCTAATACGTCACTTTGCAGTGCAGCGGGTGGACTTTCCATGTGCACAGTCTTGGTAACCATCCTCCCTTTGAAGACCGACCAACCCTGCCTGCGCATTGCCCCATCAAAGGCTTGCGCGGAGTAACCAGCACACCTGTGCCCATTATCTCGCCGTTCCTGAAGAAGCTCCCCACTGCCTGCCGAACAGCACGCAGTGAAAATATACCAGAGAGCAGGGTAACGTCGAGCGAACCATGATTGTTTTTGGGCTAGTCGTCCTAAGGGTTTTATTACTAAATTCCTGTCTTCCCTATCTTATTCTCATGTATGGCATTGTTCTGGAGCTAAATGATAGTGCCGAGGTCTGCTAGCCACGAGAGAGCTTTAAGAGAAAGTTCGTGTAGTTTCGCTACTTCTCCTGCATTGGAAGGGCACAGACTACAGTGGTTTACATGTGGTTCTAGTTTGGCTTTACCTGGCCACAATCGCACCGCCGTGGCTTGTGTCCCAGATTTTGCACTAAGCTTGTTGATGTTCTGATGTGGTTGATGATTATACCGATGTCGTTGAGGAGGGCCGATGCCAAAGCCAGACGTCTCGAATGAGATGTTTTCTCTGTTCGTCCGCTTTGGTCCACTCTGTTCCCCAGCATTCTGCCAGATCTGGGTTCGAGTCTGGGATCGTGACGGCGTGGTTTTAGAAGAGGGATTGGAACTTGAGTTGTCGGAGAGATGCACGGTTGAGCTCTTGGTTGATGATGGTTTGGTGGCTGTACAACGTAGGCAAGAGAACGTGTAAACCTCTGTTGCAGTTTGCGCATCTCTGCAGATATTCCCTAATCGCATTTTCACCAGAACAGGGAGCCAGGTGATTGTGTCTGTGTCAGCGTTCCAGTTACGATGCACGTTGCGTTATCTAATTGCGCATACCGCAATTGTTTTCGTTAACCCTGCACAAACATACTGTGTGCATGCGCTGAATGTCTGCTCGACCAAATTTAACGTCAATCCGCAACAACGTTTCGCACGACCTGCTTTGACCCTGCCATGTACTGGCGTCACATCCTGGGTACGGCCCCGCCTTGCACCCGACGCTTGCCGGCACAGGCCCGGCCCCCCGCTATCCTGTGCAGGATTAATCGCGGATACTGACACTGAACCGAACTGCTTGGAGCCTCGGAAATCGAATGGGGCAGCCTCACCACCGGCTGGTTCAGTGCCGTTGGCTCCCCACCGTGATGAGGCCGGCCACCACAGGCCCGGGGGTCACTCGCAGTTATTGCTCATTTTAGGGCTTGCTACTTTAAAAATATAAAAATTTTAAAACATGTTGCAGTGAAGAACTTCTCAATGCACTTATATCTCAGAAACGTCACTGAAATTCTCTGTTAACTCTTCGACCGAATAATAATGCAAACTTAGCTTCAGACTGTAAAAAGTTTATGTGGGCACTCCTGTACCTAAAAACAAAAACATCCCCTGTATAGCCTTCATGAGACTATTGGGGCAGGTACTGTGTGCAAGCACCTATTAACGCCAGCCTAGCACACGTGGCAAACACCATGCCTAGCCTCCTTTGTCTCCCCAGTTTTGACGTTTGCACACCGAACCAGAGACTTATTCGAGGCTGCATTGATGTCGGCGAGACGCAGGGAGCAGTTCACATATTCGTCACTGTTATTGGCTGCGAGCTCGCATCGAGCGTGGGGGTCACCGGGTTTGTAGTGCCGCCCGTTAACCACTGCACTCCCACTTCCCGGGGGAGCACCCACACGCACGCACACACGCACGCTTACCGACGTATGTGATGAGTCTCACGGAGGAAATGCCACCCGCTGAATCCGGGTCCGTTCCCGCTGGGAGAGACGGCTCCGGTGTGACCCGCAAATACAATGGATTTCCCTGCAGGACCTGGCCGTTGATAAATGTGGATCCTCGTGAAAGAACGGCACGGCCACGCTTGCCCATGATGAATTACGTCGGGCCAATTGGCGCTTGCGGGAGAGGGAGCAGACTAGTGGTGACGTCTTAATTGAGTCCCACAACCCTCCATTCCGCACATCAGCCCACCTCCCCCTTACCGCCTGCTGTCAGCTAATCTCTCATCATTTGCCCCTAACTATGATTGATTGATAATTTACCGGCAGGACCTGTAACAACGCGTCGGTGCATGGACTCAAGTGGATTTTAATCCTCGCAAACGCTCGTGCGTGGTTTTGCACCCGTAAGAATTTGTTATGTGGATTCCAACGCGCTGCAGGTCGATATGACCCCGGCTGCCTCCAGATGGCAAGAGGGAATTATCAGGAAACACAGCCTGGAGGAGACAGATATTACGGGTAGAAAAGGAGAAGGAAAGACTTCGCACTGAACAGATGTTGATGAGAGGTGCAGATAGGAAGACCTGGTATTACTGGACGGCTTGACACCAGAAGGACGGTAGAGTGAAATAAGATCCGATAGGTAGGTAGAGGCAGATCCATGCATGAAGTTCCTTAAAGATATTAAATGGAGTCCTGTAGTCAATCTATAATAGGATTGCAAGACACTGGAGGGATCCTGCATATTATAAATATCATCGTGGTTAAAGCTATGAGTGAGCAGTACAGCCGTGGAATTTTACATCAAACTGTCTGTTCTGTGTGTTCGGTAATTAGTGTATTCCATATCATTATTTGCTATGTTCCTACATTATATCGAAACAGTTTTCTTTATGTTATTAACCCTATGTTATGTATTTTCAACATGTCTCTCTTCTTCTGTGCCGGTTCATTCAAACCCAGCAATCATACGACACACAAACCAATGTTTCGTTTAAGCAAACGCTTTGTCTTCGAGGGGCAGCGCGGTGGCGCAGTGAGTAGCGCCGTCGGTGGCGCAGTGAGTAACACCGTCGGTGGCGCAGTGAGTAGCGCTGTCAGTGGCGCAGTGAGTAACACCGTCGGTGGCGCAGTGAGTAGCGCCGTCGGTGGCGCAGTGAGTAGCGCCGTCGGTGGCGCAGTGAGTAGCGCCGTCGGTGGCGCAGTGAGTAGCGCTGTCAGTGGCGCAGTGAGTAACACCGTCGGTGGCGCAGTGAGTAGCGCCGTCGGTGGCGCAGTGAGTAGCGCTGTCAGTGGCGCAGTGAGTAACACCGTCGGTGGCGCAGTGAGTAGCGCTGTCAGTGGCGCAGTGAGTAACACCGTCGGTGGCGCAGTGAGTAGCGCCGTCAGTGGCGCAGTAACACCGTCGGTGGCGCAGTGAGTAGCGCCGTCAGTGGCGCAGTGAGAAGCGCCGTCGCCTCACAGCAACAAGGTCCTGAGTGCGAGTCCCGGCTCGGGTGCCTTTCCTCGTGGAGTTTGCGTGTTCTCCCCCTGTCCGTATGAGTTTTTGCTGGGTACTCCGTTTTCCTCCCACCGTCAAAAGGCACGCTGCTGGCCAGGTTAATTGGCCTGTTGAGTAGATTGCCACAAAAAGTGTGCCCTGCTATGTACTGGCGTCACATCCTGGGTATTCCCTCGCCTTGCGCCCTCTGTCGGCCGGGATAGGCTCTGGCCACCCGTGACCCTGCACAGGATTCAGTTGGATGTTGATAACGATGACGATTTTATCGTCAAGTCAGTGCAGTGACCACCTGCATCTCAGACTGTGCCGCCCAATTACAAATGAACACACTTTGTCCTCTCGGTGTTTGGAAATCAAGGTGGGACACGTTGGCATTTTGATTACTCAACCTTTTGGGAAAAAAGACACTGGGACAAATAAAACTGTCAAGAAAACACCAAACACTCTCGATTGTTTCAGGCACGAATAAGAGGCACCCACTCGCACTCGCCGCTCGGTGTTCCGCTCACAACCATACCACCGCAGCCTGGAACCGTAACAACATCGCTTTTCAAAAGACATTGTCTGGCCCACGTGACACGCGCTTCATGCCGTCACCTGCTGGCGTCTGCGGGCGCGTTTTGAAGGTTGCTTAGATTTAAAATGCAAGGCGAATTTTAATGAAAGTCGGCGGTGCGATGCATTGAAGCTCTTCCTCGAGGCGAGTCGCGAATCCTAAAACGGGCGTGCGTGGGTTTTATTGCTGCACACGCGCTCGCCTAATGGGGCTCTTGCTGGCTTCGACTCCAAGGCCCTCGTCTGTCCCCGTATCCCGGACAGGCGATGAGACAGAACTTATAAGGTCACGGGTTCGGACCCGGTTTGGTCACCTGCATTGAATTCACATGGTGAATCGTGACAACTCTGATAAGAGTCTCACAGCATCCACCGACGTGACAACGGGGAAAATGCTGGCATCTAATGAATATGATTTGGCGAGCTGCAGCTCTCACGGCTGCAATGCGTAAATATATGAGATTATTGACAATCAGGAATCCATGATTGACAGCGTGAAGGCTTCTTATACACTGTTGGGTAAGAGATGTCTTTTGCAAAGACTGCACGCTTCAATAATCCTGTTCTGTCGATTTCCCTGTTGAGATGTAAAGCTCTTTTGACTGAGAGAGTACCAGTTGCATCTTGCTTCATCTCGTGGGTGCAAACAGTCAGGGATTAAAGGAGTTCACAGTGATTCACGCTCTGCGCTATTACCACGGTGACCTGTGTTTGAATCCCATCTACAGCTGATGTAATATAATAATGCATCCCATTTTACAATGACTTATCTACTGAAATGTCGTCGGTGAGCGATATGTGGACCCGGCCCTGTTCCTCGCCACTTCACCCACCTATACTGACCAGAACAATGACGTAGGGTCAAAGAGCATCCACGACTGACACAATATGGAGGGAACCATCATCCAGCCGTGGATTGAACATGTGCTGAGAATTGCTCTGAAGAGCTGCTTTTTCGGTATGGCCGTGTCGAGTGTTCCTCGTCTCTCCCTGACTCCTCCTTGTTCCTTCGTAGGAGAGGGGAACGCTTGACACGGATATACCAAAAGTCTCATACATCAACATCAAGACATTGGCAATGGACTGCTAATTTTTATCATTATATTATTATTACTGTCACAGCCACCCACGGGTGTGGGCAGCCGTGACAGTGCAGTGGGAGATGGAGAGGTTTGGTGGGGATCACAACGGGTGAGCTCACCCCGGGAGCTCAAGTGGGGCCGGCTGTGCAGTGAAGAGCCAGGTTTCGCCACGCGACACTCAACCGTGAGTCGCCACTCGCAGCGTCATCCCGCTCGCGTTCCCTCTCGCCCGCCAGTCGCTGCGTGGCCGCTGCCGCGGCTCGCGTCGTCACCGTTACTCCCGCAGCCACTCGCTTCCCCTCGTTCACGTCTCCTCGTGCCGAGCCTCGTGCCGAGCCTCGTGCCGAGCCTCGTGCCGAGCCTCGCTCCGCGTCTCCGGCACCATCGCCGGAGCCGCCAGCGTGGGTGCCGCGCGGAGTGTGCCGCCGCCGCCGCCGCCGCCGCCGCCGCCGCCGCCGCCGCAGCCGCAGCCGCAGCCGCAGCCGCAGCCGCAGCCGCAGCCGCAGCCGCAGCCGCAGCCGCAGCCGCAGCCGCAGCCGTGCGGATCACGCCGGCAGTCGCCGCTGTGGACGGAGTTTTCCCCGTCCAGCGCCGCTCACGCGAGTCAAGCTCGGTCCACTGCTTGCTTGGCGTGAGACAGTTCGCTGCTACCCTTGCACGCGCCGCTCCTGCAGCCCTGCTTGACTCCCCTGCAGTCGCTTCAACTGCACTCTGTGCTCCTGTAGGCTGTGATGCCGTTCACCTAAGTCACGCTCGGTCCACTGCTGACTTGTGCAGTCTGGTCCTGCAGTTGAAGCTCGTGGTGCCTCGTACTTTAGTTACAACTTAGTAGTCTCGTAACGCCGTGGTAACTGGCCCGCGCAACTTCATGCTGCATCCCGCTGAGGATGCGTTCCGCTACCGGTGGCGCTTCCGTGGCACCGCTGTGGACGTTGTTTTCCCGTCCAGCATCTCTCACCCCGGAGTCAAACTCGGTTCGCCGCTGCCTCGTGCTGCCTCGTGCTGCCTCGCTGATCTTCTGCCGCTCTCGCCGATCTTCTGCCGCTCTCGCCGATCTTCTGCCGCTCTCGCTGATCTTCTGCCGCTCTCGCCGATCTTCTGCCGCTCTCGCCGATCTTCTGCCGCTCTCGCCGTTCATCTCGAGACGCCTCTCGTCGTCTCGGGTTCCCTTCTCAGCGGGTGGGCGGGGCTTCCTGCCGCTCGCCCCGCGCTGTCGCCGAGCCACGTGTGTTCCTTCACAATTCTGCCACTGCCCCTCGCAAGAGCTTTCCATTGACTTGTACCACGCACTCGTGTTGAGCTCCGGTCCACCGCGCCAGTTTAGAGCCGTCCGTTCATCACGATGATATCATCTCACGTGCCTCCACCAGTTCCACTTTGCGCATCTCAGCTCCCCCAGCAGCAGCCTTGATGAAATCATGTCACCTAAGTTGGCCGTAGTTCATTGTCCACTCTCTCTAAATTAGTCTGTGCGCACAAGCAGCCACCTCAGCATTATAATTGGTTTCCATCTCACAGCCACTGTGCACTTTGCTTTGAAGCAATCTGAATGAGATCTGTGGAGTGGCACTCCTCTGCCTGGGAGCTCACTATTATCTTTGTCTTTATGCACAATCCTATGTCTTTGCGTGCGCCGTACGTGCATTCCCTCATTCCATTCATGCACTTGCTCAGCCCTTTCTGTGGAATGAATTGCGGTGTGTGTGTGTGTGTGTGCGCGCGTGTGCCCAGTCCACCTCGGGTGTGCGTGTGTGTTTATGTAATGGTGCTCGCGCGCGCGTAATAAATCAGCCCCAATCCGTGACCGTTGTAAAGCTCTGCGATTAGATTTTTAATTGGGTTGTGCCGCGCATAGCCCGGCACGATGTCCTGCAACACGTAGGACGGCCGTACACAGCAGCCGATGCGCTAACGAAGCGTACGTATTGGCGGTATGGTCAACATTGTTCTAAGTGTACGCACGCGAACCTGCTTGTAGACGGAAGGAAAACATGTTTATTGCATGAGTGAAAAGAAATCCCGATTCTTAAACTTGTCCTTCTTCACAGGAGAGCACCATACTCTTCCTCCTTCACAGGAGAGACACGGGGATTCATCTCTCTGCAAGGGGCCACTTCCTGTAATGCAGCCGGGGCCTCTGGACAATTTGTGCCTTTATAGAAACAAGTGGATCAGCTGTCCTTTGAAGCTTAAATTGCACAGAGCAGCACATCCAGAGACCATCGTGCCCACCCGCCCACCCGCCTCCCTCCATCCCCAGCTCCGACTCATCACTGCCC
>JAZEWT010000014.1:2483667-2514063 GCA_036362905.1 Mordacia mordax
CATTGCTTTTAACTTATACAGACTTATACAGACTGCAAAATGTTTCCGGGATAGGCTCCGGCTTCACCGTGACCCTATATAGGATTAAGCGGTTTCAGATAATGAGATGAGATGAGACTGCAAATAATAATTCTTTCTCGCGTACTCTGATGCGTGTGTTGTGAATCTCGGAATCAATTTTAATTTATACCGTCGTTATACCGCAGTACGTACACAAATAGAGAATTGGTTAAGAGTATATGTAGTTGTATGAGGTATTTACAACAGGCAACGTTTCGGACAATGAGCCTTCTTCATGTGCGATAAGAAGGGCGATTTCCCAGGGCGTTATCTATGATACAATTTTCCTGTTAAGGCCGTAGTGGTTTGATTTTATGAACGTATATCGTGTTTGTTGTATTTTTTTTGCGAGTTCGCCAAAGCATCAGCAGTAGCTGTGTAGCCAAACAATTAGTTTAATTCCCAGAGCTGGAATTCAGCCAGCTCACGTACATCTCGGTTCACGATTGTTTGTTATTGGCGCTTATACAACACTGCTGCCAATGCGTTACAAAGCAGCGTGATGGATGGTGGGCGGAGAGCCATACGCAAGTGCGAGAGCTGGTGTCTAGGTGGCACGAACGGCAGCTGCCTTCCAACACGTGCCCAAAGGAGTTCCTTCCTGGCAGCGTTGCAAATGAGTTCCCTTCGCGTTTCCACCTCCGCGGAATTAGCTGTCATTCAGTCTCGTAGCGGCGTGCGCGGCAAGGGACGTCGAAAGCGCCCGCCGTCGGGCCGCTCCCTTCCCGACTGGAAATGGAACGGCGCGAATGGAAAACAATGCGCGTTGATATTTGCTGCGTGTGCGCGCAGGTCACGCGGAGTCACGCGGCAGGGGCGACACCGCCGCGGTGCCCACTCCGGATGACGCGGTGAGAGAACGTTTGCCCACAAAGCCGCACTGCTTTGCCACCGCGTGGCGGTCGTTTCAGTGTGAGCGAGCGCGCGCGCGCCACCGCACCGCCACACGGTCCGTCGTCGCAACACCCGCACGCTCTCTGCGCGCCGTCACTTCTCCGACACCACACCTGCAGCTTGGAATACTCGACTACGCTCTCACGTACGTCTGCGAGCATCTCCCACCACCTTCAAATAGCAGCTCGTACGCTACCCACTTATCTGCATGCGCACAGCGCCGAGCTAAGCCCCTCGCGTCTGCATTCACCCTCATTGCCCAAGACTTGCAGAATTTGCACACGTTAAAATTGTTCTTATTATGATTGGAAGTCAATTGGCGCTTTTGAAAGCTTTTATTCCTCCTTTAGACTTTGTTTGCAACACGCTACAAAATAAATCGCTTCCTTTAAAGATGAATGAAGAAAATGAAATCCGCCATATCTGAAATTAAAAGTGGTCCCTCGGCACCATGCCTGCAAAATTCACGTGTTTAGTTTAGTTACATTTCCCTTTTTTTTGCACGAATAAAAATAAAGTGTGACAGCAAAGGATTTGTTTTGTTTGTAAATGTGCAGAAACTGTTTTATGGCATTTCTGTACTCCTTGAAACAAATATTTTCGGAACTTTCGTCATTGTGACCATGCTATTGCAAGTCAAGGTTTAAGGCAAATGCCTGTAGCCAAAGTCGCATTTCATCATTCGCGAGGAAACAGCCTGAGTTTGACGCCCCCAAAAATATTCTCACCGCTGTTTAGAAGTTTGATGTCATCTGGATTAAAAAGCATGCCAATCGGTGGTCGCGTTTTATAAGCTACTCTGACCACAACAAGAATGTATATACAAATTGGTTTGAGACCTGTCAATCATCCGATGTGTTGGGTACAATCGCAGGCATGAGAGGGGAACTTCTTAATTGAATGTGTGATGACTCGTTCTCTTTTTTGTCAAGCATTCGTTACCTGGCTGAGTTGTTCAAACTTGTGCTTGCGTGAATTGTGCTTTCACCGTCGCTGTCCAGCTGAGAGGACGGCACACTGTTGTAGTGGGTAGTGCTGTCGCCTCACAGCAAAAAGGTTCCGGGTTCGATTCCCGGCTCGGGTGCCTTTCTGTGTGGAGTTTGCGTGTTCTCCCCGTGTCCGCGTGGTTTTTTGCCAGGTACTCTGGTTCCCTCCCACCGTCCAAAAACACGCTGCTACCTAAGTTAATTGACTTGCTGAGAAAATTGCCCAAAAAAGCGTGCCCTACTATGTAGTGGCATCACATCCTGGGTATAGCTACTCCTTGTGTCCTCTGTCTGCCGGGATAGGCTCCGGCCCCCCGCGACCCTGTACAGAATTTTGCGGATATTGATAATGATGATTTCTCACTAAGATATGAATCCTTGCAGGCCTGGCAGCGTTGGCTTAATTGTTCCGATATGGGCACACTCTAGACAGCTTACAAGAGCTAATGAGTAAATCCAAAGCTTTACATGACCAGGCAAGAACCCAACTTGAACATTTCAATTAACAACAATCGAACCTCGGATAAATCTCATTGGCTACGATACTGCCACTGCGCAAAGCTGAAACGGAGTTCTTGAGGTCTGTACATTGTGTGGAGGGCCGCACAATAAAACCAAAGCGTGCTGAGGATCTATGTGATGTCATAACACGCATACAGACAGTACGATGTCACAGTATCTCACCATGTGATTGCTATGTTTCCTTCTCTCTCATATCCCTCTTGATCAGCTCTGTTACATTTTAGCAACCTGTCTCTTTTCGTCTCGGCGAGCCATGCATCGCGATGACTCCTGCGTCTCGGTTATCCTTATGTCGCGGTGAGCCATATCCACCGGTCGGCCAGTTGACGAACCCTGTAATGTTATGATGTCGGTTTTCACGACTCGATACATGACGATTGCTTCGAAAAGCTGCTCTCTCGGGACAGCCGCGTCGATCGCTCTCCCTCTCTCCACTCTCCGGCGTTTCACTTCACACGTTAGAGGCATCTCTAACGTGTGAGGCCTGAGGATGCCTCTAACGTGTGAGGGCGAAACATCGCGAGGTGGAGAGAGGGAGCGATCGACGCGGCTGTCCCAAGAGAGAGCAGCTGTTCGACGCGGACCCTGCAAATGGTCCACTGCGTTCGAAGCAATGTCCCTACCAAATAACAGACTTCTTTTTTCAAAACGTCCGCGCTTGGAACTTAGTCACGCGGTCACACCTTTCTGGAGTGCTCTTAGCAGCGGAGTGGGCGTACGAGAAGGTGACGGGGAGGGCACGAAGCCGAAACGCCTTGGGCCACCGGGCTTAACGGTGGCATCCAAATGAGGGCCTGTCAGCCGACAAGCACGCTCTCCCCTGTGCGTCACTTCACCAGCGGCGGATTACAACGTCCAGACTGTCGGCAAGCCTTGTGCCGCGCCGACGCGTTCGATAATTGCGCCGTTATCCTCCCTCCTCCGCAGCTGGTGGTTCGGGCCTCCATGAGCGCTGGTAATTTCTCTTTAGTGAACACGAGCGCGGCGTGGCGCGGCGTGGCGCGGCGCGGTGTGGCAGTGAATGAGAGGCAACTCTGGCAAACTGCGCCGCATGAAACAAGTAAAATAATGGTGCCCGAGCGTTGATTGGTGTAGTGCTGGAAAAGAAAATGATCGGATACCTTATTTGACTGATGTGCTTTGTTCGTTGGTGACCTTTATTTAACCGGAGGAAAGTTCTGTGAGATGCGTTGCCCCTTTTGGGTGATGTCCTATATTTAACCACACGATATCTGGTATTTTTCTATGTTTTACCCTCAGGGCAGGTCTGAGAAAAGCTGAGCATGAGATCACACTTTCATATTTGTATAACTTATTCAGGGTGGTGCCAGTCAGTTGCCTGTACTTCACAGCCATTACTAATGCACCACTTATTTTGATAGTATATATTCAGGAGACACTGGCATTGGAATGTTGAGCCAGTTAAAGCAAGTGAGCATTTGGCATAAGGCAACAAATAGGAGTACCTGGAGAAACCTCTAATTATAAAAGGCAATCATATCAACGAATTCGTTCAGATCGGTCAATAATATACTTGCTAGACTGCCACGCATCTGCCAGCTCCATGTCATCTAGAGTCGGCATCTCACGTGTGCCACGAGGATCCTTTGATCTGCTAACCCAGCCTTCAAGGTACTGAACCGCAGCCATTCACACTAATATTTAAGCACCGGGAACTGCCCAGATCCAAAGGACTGCCAATTTACAACTTTACATGTTGAACATTGATCTCAAGAGCTGTGGTTTTGGGATATCCTTGACGAGCGTTTCTCCTCCTCTCTCCTTCACAACATTTCAGTTTCCACATTGAGGGCCGCATATGCTGGGGGATGTTTTCAACATGGAAGGCGGCGCATCGCGAAGGAGAGAGGCAGAACGCTCAACACGGCTATCCCGAAATAACGGTTCCTGAGAGTAATTCTCATTCATTGAACCGTGAAAAACCTCCAATCTATACAGCTTAAATCATCAGCAATTCTCTGCACGAGCCACGTTTCTTCTGTGCTGGCTCAGTACTGTCACATGGAAAGTATAAAGGCCCTACCTGAGCCAGTTTGCTCCCTGCCCCTTGACTCAAGCTCCTTGCTTTCTCCAGCTGGCTAAGTGATATTCAGCCTCTCGATGCAGTTGCCCTGTCAACCGTGCTTCACTCTGCACCCCCTGCCCTCCAGCCCCTAACATCAGTCTGTGAGCTCCTGTCAGACGTGAATCCGTCTGCCAGGATTCCGTTCCCACCGGCTGTTGTTACTGCGTCAGACAATTGCTCGTAAGATCTGCTCCTTGTAGGTTGGCCATGTTGAGCGTCCCTCCTCTCTTCTTATAACGTTTCGCCTCCAACATTGGAGGCATTATCAAGCTTTGAAAAGGGAGGTGAAGGAGGAGGAGGAACGCTCTACACGGCTGTGCTGGAAGAGCAGCTCTTGAGAGCAAGTCTACATCTGGCCGTGAACACATACATCTTGTCCCCTGCCCTGTATTCTGCGCTGAGGTCCCTCGTGGTTCAGATTCATTTGCTTTATTTAAAAAATACATTCGCGTCATAGCTATAATGAGCGTCATTATTCACTCTGTCTTCCCTAACCCCTCCCCCACACCCCATTATGGTTTTTAACTTAACTGTAACATTAGCATACTTTGTAATTATTGATTTCCCACAGACATAATTCAATGCATGTCCCATTAGAGCTAGATTTGATTTTAATTGATGATTAAATGCATAATTGCACGCCTATTCAGTGTTCCAATTTACCCCAATATCACCCCCTCCTCTCCACCAATTCAGTGACTTTTTGATTCAGGGTCACAGTTTAAATTAAAGAATTAATTGATTAGAAAAGTACAAAAGCATATAAATTATTTTTAAAATAATGATAATTTGGCTGGTATGCTTAAAAAAAAACTTTAAAAGAGTATAAAATCCATTTAGGTAGCCTGAGCATGTTATGAAGACAATCATAGCCTAGATAATGACAATGACGATGGAAAAACATGTAGAGAATAATAATATTAAATTATTACATTGATATCCCAGTGCCTCTCTCCCAGAGGTCCTTAGGCACTACCGAAAACCGAAGAGAGGTGGGGGAGGCAGCCACGCAGTCAGACGGGGCATCAACTCAGCAGACACTGCATCCCTTTACATTGTGGTGTAATCAGCCGGTTAATTAGTGGGGTGGGAGGAAACTGGAGAACCTGCAGGAAATCCACGCAGAAGAGGGAGAGAGAACACAAGACAAACTCGGCACAGGCAGGTGCCCAAGCTGGGACTCGAACTGCATCGGACAGGATCGTATTGCCTTGACGCGCGGATGTCACCGCTGCACCGTGCAGCCTGCCACGATATGAACATCATCGCAATAGGAAACCGATATGTAAAGAGAATATGTAAGTGGATGCGGGGGAAGCAGCAGGAACAGAAGACTGGGGCAGGTTGAAAACTTCGGAATCAATAGCAGCACTAGGAAATTAAATGATAAACCACAATACAAGTTGAATTCAGATTATTAGCAGTGTCAATCACCGCTCTCTCTCCATGTTCACGGGTTGCCCCCCAAGGGTCCGAGCATTGGACCAAAACCTTGTGGCCGGATCCTCGTTCGTGACATCAACCTCCTTTAGTCAGAGGGTCTACGGATCGTAGTTTGCTGGGCACCTCCCTCCAGACCTGTTCACCAAGGGAGACCTTACCAGGAGCACTCGACTCCATGTAACATAGCTCTGAGGTTCATTGTAGTATTATAATTCCCCTGCACCATAATAACGTAACAATTCGTTGGAGGCAAATGTTAATCATATCGCATCGATATGCAACCGCATCTGAGGATTCAGGCAAAAGTAGTGGAATGTAAGGCTCCTGGAAATTAATTGAGTGGCAAATGAAACAAGGAAGGTTTGAATAAGGACTGGAACGTGGGCAGTTAGTGAATGGAACAGATGACTGGGGAGTGTACATTCCAGACTATAGGGGCAGCAGAGAAGAAGGAGCGATGTCACGCTGAGCTACGGTTGACTGGGCCAGGACTAGAGTGGAGAGCAGATGAGAAGGGTTGAGGAAGGATGAGAGAGGGCAGCAGGAGGGGGCCATACCGCAGACAATCTTTAAAATGGTGAGGTTGGTCTTGAAGTTCGGCCAAGCTTGGATGCGCAATCAGTGGAAGAAGGAGGCCCAGTGGGCCTGGCGGTGCTGGCATTGCTCGGTTTTCCCACTGCGGAAAGCGTGTTGCGTCGGTGTGCGAGTGCGAGTGTAGCGATGATCAACGCCCTGCGTTTTGAACCCAGCGAGTTCAATTCCCCATCAAGACCAATAATAACAATGGGGAGTTATCGAACGGGTCCTGGGCCTCCCCTCTATTGGTTCGGTCTTAATTGAATACCAGGTGTTAGTGGGTAAACATCGAAAGCAGCCGGGTATAGCCACACCATGCCCTTCTGCACCGTGCCATCTCTATTACATGCTCACTAAACAGCACTTGCTACCTAACGGTCTGTTAGAGGCTGTACCGGCAGCACTGTATTCGTGTATGAGCATTTGTAAGTGAGTGAGTGAGATGGGCATTGGCAGCAGCCGTCACTACTCAGCGTTTTACACCGGGGAATTAAACTTGCACAATATATAAACAACAGCCAATCAATTCTAATCATTTGCTTCTATTGTAAAAAAAAATATCACATTCAGATGCAATCAGAAGGAGGAGCTTGTAAGTCCTGACTGGCATTTAGTTTGTGCTATCGGAAAGAAGAACAGAGAATCATAGGGAATCATGTAATTGCCTTGCTTGCCATGCCATCTATATTATTTAAAGGACTCTCACACAGTATAATTTGCCGCGTTACCACTTTCAGAAAGTCGTAACATATGGACTTGACGTAGAGAACACAGCCGCCTTCCCACGTGGATAATGTCACAGATGTGTCCTTGTTACTTATTAGGCCAATCGTCGCATAGCTCAGTCTCGGGAGGGAGTCCGGGTTGCAGTCTAATAGTGATCACATCGATGGGGTGCAGCGGAGAGGGTGGGCAGGGGGAGGGAGGAGAGTCCGTTCACTTGCACTACAAACACTGTCACCTGGTTTGAGTCTCTGTAATGGCTGATATTGATGGCATTAGCCGTGGGCATGACACATTCTTGAACTAGTCCAGGGTGGTTCTTCAATGACTGACCAGTGTGGTGAAGTATGATCAGAGGTGTTTTCTATGGCCAGTACCGTGTGGGGAGGGCTTCGTCCAGCAGTGAATTGATGAACGTTTTTAAACAGTATTAAATTATTTTTTTATTGATGTATGTGTTCACTGCTTGATGCGTGAGAATTGCTATCGAGCGCCGTTCTTCTGGGACAGCCGTGTCGAGCGTACCTTCTCTCTCCCGAGTGACTGCCTCCCACACTCGAGACGTCACCTGGCCCAACTTGTGAGAGGGGAAAAGCTCGCCGATTCCAAAGTCATGCCACAGAGTGACTGGTGCCCAGCTGAGAGACAATTTGAGATGCTGACCTTTTACACTTAAACAGTTTGGTTGGTGTAGATTTCGATAGGAAATAATGGATAGTAAAAAAATAAAAAGCTTAACCCATTTTTTCCCTGCCAATAATAGTGTTAAGTTCTTGAAAACACTAAATTGACATTTTTTATGAAGTGTCAAGTTTGCAAAAACCACACACGTTGGTGGTAAAGTTTGCAAACAACATGCTTAGATAATATATGCATTGTCCTTGAAACTGATTGGCCTGCATCACAGACGGCTTTCTTTTTAGCCTTGTCTCAATGCGAGCCAGATGTTGCCAAAAGGCAATCAGTCTCAGGACAACACAATATCAATGCCTTATAGCTCGGGTTGAGCAGATTATGCTATGGGTACTTTTTTGCCAGTAAGAGTTGTATAAAATAAGAAGCATTACCCATTTTTTTCCTGGCAATAATAGTGTTAAGTTCTTACAAACACCAAATAGATACTTTCCATTTAAAACCATAGTGTTATTAACTAATGAGCATTAGTGCCAATGCAGTGGTGATAAAATCTCTAAATAGTCTGGTATGAATATGTACCCAGCTTGGCAGTGATACCCGTTGCTCGTATGTGAAGTTCATCCAAACCTATTGACAAATCCCAATGTAATGTGATTGGGTTACTTGGTGTAGTCATTGGTGGACTTGGCTGAGACCTTCCAGTCGACTGCGTAGTTATGAACCAGGGTCAATCACATTTAGCTGCTTGGATTTGAACCGAATTATCTCTGTGACCTCCAGGCTACCCAGACATCACATTAAAATGCAATGTTAATTTAATATCCCTTTTTTCTGTTATGTTTTTTTACCCAAAATAATTACCCTTTACACTTCATTTCGTTACAACCCTGTATTTTTATCCATTTATCCCTATTAAATATTCATGTCTGGGTGCACTCTAGACTTAAATGAGTAACCATATTAGAAGTAGTTACAGCTCATTTAGTAGTAGAAGTTCAAACTCGGGGCAGGCCTGGCTTTAGCATCGATCATCATCATCGTCATAGTTATCTTCATCATCAGCAAAACCACCAACACCATCTCTCTCAAACTAATGCCACCAGACAATTGTACCCCGTTCGGGTAGATGTCGGTGATGGTTGCTCCGTTCATTGAGAACACACCGTGCGACACGACATTGATGTTGTTTGTCTGCCCCTGGCTGAGGTTCGTCAAGTGAAATCATCATCGCACTCGAGCGGTCACCGAGGCTTGACGACGCCAAATTGACTCTCGCCGCTCCGCTATTGCAGTCGATGCCGCTTCTGATTGTGTTCTTCTACTTCTTTGCAGACGTGTCCCAATTCCTGTACGCTCTGCCTACTTGTTCCGCACCTGCTCCACTCAATCCGGTCCTGAGCCATCTCCACATTCACCGCAATAACCGTTTGTGCGCCACCTTCCATGCCGGCATGCCAGTGTGCTCCCCGCAGCCGCGTAGCATCATGGGGATTTCAGTTGGGGGTGTCGGGGCCCCTCCTAAATACCTGCACTCTTGTACAATTGTTCACTTTCACAGCACGATGTATGAGAATTGCTATCCATAGCTGTTCTTTCGGGATAGCCTTGTCGAGTGTTCCTACTCTCTCCTTCGTGACGTTTTGACATTTCACCTCCCACGTGTCTCCACCTCGCCACGTTTCGCCTCCCCCACATGGTAATCAAAACGCTGTGGGAGGCGAAATGTCGCGAATGATAAAGAACACTCGATACGGCTGTCCCGAAAGAACAGCTATGGGGAGCAATTCTCAGTCGTATCGTTGTCTTCAGTTCGCTGAGCGTCGACTGCGTTATTTCCTCTCTCACGTTTTGTTTGCCTCCCCCGCCATCCCGTTTAATCAAGGCCTCCACGATGCCAAACCACGTTGCGCCACGTCCTAAGGACGCACGGCTGACCCTCGGCTCCTGTAAATCCTCGACAGGGTGGTGGTGGTGGTGGCGTGAGAAGGACCCTGATGGAAATGGACGATGAGTCACAGGAGCAACTCCTCGGCAGACCCGTCACTCCCGTGCACGGTGTCATCCTCGTGCCCTCCGCCCCGGGCTTCTCCTCCAGGTGAGCCGGCTGGGCCGCTCAGCGCCTCCCGCCGCCTCCCCGATTGCCCACGAGAGTGAACTTGCGGTGCGGGTCCCGGCACGGAGAGACCTGGCGGCTCGGGTTCCCCCGAGCGGCCGCGAAATCCCGGACCGCGCCAATCCGCCTTCGCTCTGTCCCGCGCAGCTGCTCGGCGAAGCTGTCCCGCGCGGCCTTCGCCCGGCTCCACGCGGTCGCCAGCCTCCTGGAGATCCGCGACGTCCACGGCCGCCCCGCCGACATGGTCGACCCCGACGACCCCGCCGTGGCCTTCGACCTCACGCGCGAGGAGGCCGACCCTCTGAAGGGCAACGAGATCGTGCTGCAGTTTGTGGCTTTGAGCAGGTGTGTGCATCCTACGCCCGTTCAGCGCGAGCGCCTTCCAGCAGAGAGTCGATGCGTTCGCTCTGTCCGTCTCGCCTCGACATTTGCCCGTAACATGGGGGGCCTTGCTGCTACTCGAATAGTCACGATCCTGTATGAGCAAAGCTGCAGGATAAAGTTGTGCTCTGATTGGGAACGCATTCCATTGAATGCTGGCTAATTTAAACTGCGGGTTGACCAGAACATGAAAACACAAGCGAACGTGTTTGCCCAGGCGCCCATCGACTTCCATTAAATACTACCGAGGACAAATGAATGTTGAAAAGAGTTATATTGGTAATGTAATCCAAACTGTGAACCATATGAGTAACCACTGTGGTCTGCAATCCTTCGGTGGTGATATAACAAAACTCCACAAACTCCCAAAGCCCTCTTGTGGCTCGCAGACTTCAACATTGGCATTTCGCTCCTGAATACATTACCATACCTAATAACTGCAATAGAATGAGTGTGTATGCAGAATGTCCCAAATGTATCCTACAATTTTGGAGGGGAGGAAATCAGACTGTTTTGGGATTGCCTGTGGCTGGGAGGAATGGTTGGTGAGTATACTGTTGAACGTTACAGCCTGCGAGTTTTCTATGTAGTTAATAGCAGTATAAAAATAGCTTGCAGTTGTAATACTTGTGCCTCACAGTAACAACTACCTGGGTTCAATTTCCAGTGCTCCCACCTTTATTTGAGGAGTTCTCCCCTGTTCTGCATGGGTTTCCTCTGGCTTGTCTGTTTTTTTTTCTGCCGCACCTAAAAAAACGGTGTCAACTGGTAACGACTAAACATCAGGATGCTCAAACAAAACCTGCAGATTACTGGCTTGGGATTGCGCACAGCGACATGTCGTCGCATCCCGAAAATATGAACAAAAAAATGTTGAAACTCAGTGAGGCATTTGCAGGTAAATAAGCGTCGTAATCACGATGTGTTTACTGCTGTCCGCACGAAGATGGTCAGGTGCACGCACGCTGTTCACACAGCCCACTAATTTCGGTGAAGCAAAACGTGGGCTAAAATGTCCAGCAGCTGGGGGGCATCTGGCAGCTGTCACACACTCTGATGAAACACAGCAAACTGTGCCCAGTGTATCCGCGACCAATGCACGATGTCAGCCCCCCTCCTCCATCACGACTCCCACCACACCGCAGCAGGCCGTTTAATGAATCGGGTACGATTTATTCCTAGAATAAAAAAAAACATTTAATATTCGGTTGAATGTAGTGGCAGCTGTGTGTGTGTCTCACGTAAACCCATTGCATTCACCAAATTCTGGTGAAAAAAAACATCAACTTTTACCACACGTGATTCGATGCAATTACCATGATTGTTAAGTGTGAATACTAATTCATTGTTGTACGTGTAATCACTGTATATTGATGTAGGTTTTCACGGCTCGATGCATGATGATTGCTTCCAAAAGCTGCTGTTTCGGGATAGCTGCGTCATTTCCTTCCTGCGAAGAAGAGAGGTGGGACGATCGACGCGGCTATCCCGGAAGAGAAGCGTTTGGAAGCAGCCATCAATCCGTGTCTATTTCAGAAACCAGACAGTCGGGACACTCGCCACTGGGGCCGTTTGAAGAAACCAGCACTAAGATTCTCACTGTACATTTGACACGCATTGCTGGACGAAAGCCTTCCAATGCTGTGTCCGTCATGAGGGTTGTTTGGCCATACTTCACCATGCTGCTCATTGCGGGTTGGTGAAGGTGATGGTGGTCGTACTGCTTCCAGACCAAGTGCGGAGCTGCAGTGCAGTGGTTAGTAACGATTTCTTGATCCAGTCCTGGGCATCCGCTAAGTCGACCCAGCCTCAAATGAGTACTTTGTGCCATTTGTAAACATCTACACTCGGTATACAAAGGTGGCCGGGCATGGTTCTGACCACCCGCCCTGTCGTGTGCCACGGACACTTTCATAGGTGCTCGCTAACAGCACTTGCCCATAGAGTCTGCGAGCGCTCTTCAGTGAATTGTTGTCTTGGCAGAGCACAGGTAGCCAGGAATGGTAATACACGTCATCGGCTTAGTAACCGCTGTGCGATGATTTGCCACCCCGACCGATCTCACAATAGTTACGTCCCAGCAGATTACGAGAGTGAACCATGTACTGTGAGGTGGACGTTATCCCCCTGCCAACATTGTTTGCTAATTATTTTAATTCGAAGGCTTTCGTGACTAATGTTATCGATGAAATCCGTGCTTTGGGTCCGGTCACGCAAAAAATAGAGTCGTTTAACCCGCCTATTATAAATACTGTGGGTTCGCTCTCCCACACGTCGTTGTGCTGAGATCGTGAAGGAATTGGCACGATCTGTTCACGTGATAAACCTTAGTAATTGGCCGTATCGGGTGGTGGAGGGTTAAACGACACAATTTTTTGCGTGACCTGACCCAGAAAACGGATTTCATTGTTTACAAGTGAAGGTGGCTCCTTGTGTTGGCATTACAACCCCCAACTCCTCTGTAACGTTTTCTCCCAGTAATTCGTGACCTTAGCCGCTATTCCAACATCACCCCGGGTCATCCAGGTCATCTTTGTTAAGAAATATATTGAATCGCATTGGTCTCTCACCGGCTTTAATAAAGAGCATCTGTCAATCCAATCAATTGAGCGAGAGCAAATTCCTTTTTAACCTTCCTGCTGAATTTTGTTGCCAAAATGACTCACTTTTCTATGTGTAACTACAATTATGACGGTTACGGTACATGATAGCAATTATTGTACGGATCATATGTATTGTATTGGTTTAATGGCACTGGTTGATGATGATGATAAATCTGTTGACTATAAATCATTTGATTTTTTAAATATATACAGAGATCAGCATGGTACTGTTAATTCGATTGCAGTGATAATGCCGATGATTAAAAATGCAAGTCTCTTGATGACGATGATGATTATTATCAATACCCGCTTAATCCTGTACAAGGTTGCGGGGGACTGGATTCTATCCCGGCAAGCAAAGTGCGCAAGACGAGGCTAGACCCCGGATATAATGCCAGTACATCGCAGGGCACTGGGGACAATTTGCTCAGCAGACCAATTAACCTAGGCAGCAGCGTATATTTGAATGGTGGGAGGAAACTGGAGTACCCAACAAAATCCCGCACGGACACAGGGAGAGAACTCGCAAAACTCCACACAGAGGCAGCAATTGAACAATCTCGGGCACAGGACATTCTTCATGTGTACTCGAAAATATGTTCTGTCATCATCCCTTATGAATGAATACATTAAACAAAGTAGTTGCACTTATGTGGCTGTACTTAATTTGTGTTTTCGATTAATTAGCTTCTGAAAAGATCCGGCCGGTCTCGTAACGTGAGGAGGTGAGTGCGTCCCAGATTAAGATCCGCTGCTTTAGGAGGTTACGCTGAATATAGGGCACAGGGCACAAGGCACCGGTCTGTCCGGCTTGGGGTGCTTGTCCATCAGCACCAGGGAGAATATCGTCAAGCACGGGGAGAATATGCAAACTCCACACAGAAAGGCACAACCCGAGCCGGGAATCGATCCCGAGACCTCCTCGCTGTGAGACGGCAGTGCTGCACGTTGCGTTCATGTAATTTGCGACGATGCTAATCGTGATCTCTGTAATGACTTGCGATAACACAGACAGTGAAAGTGACAAAGTGTCCCGGAAGTGAAGACATCGATAACTAACGTGGGTTTGACTCATTGTGATAACGATCACCAGCACCCAGCCACCGTGTCACTGACTCGACTATAATTAGCATCATTGCATCCGCTCGGTCTATAATAAGCGACGCATGCATATCCTGCTCATCTCATCAGACAGCAATCCCACGGTGATGTATTGATGACCGGTGTAAAAGAGAAACCTCGATGCGTGATCAATACACCCTCTCTGCACCGATTTTGATCTACGCAGGTAGATGTTGAATAATTAAAACCAACGTGTTAACAAACAAACAAAATCCCCCCTGCCTTGTTTACGAAACCATCTGGCGCGTTCATGTTGGGTGCCCCGCTGACTTGACGCCCAACAGAGCAGCAGGAGGCGGCAGAGTGGGCAGCCAGGATGGCGGCGGCGGCGGCGGCGGCGGCGCCCGCGCGCCCGCGTCCGTCTACTTCACGCTGCGCTTCTACCGCTTCCCGCCGGCCGCGACGCGCGCCCTGGCGCTCTCGGAGCCGTCGGCCGACGGCCGAGCGGACGAGCCCGCGCTGCTGCTGCCCCTGGGCCCCGACGGGATTCCGCTCAAAGGTAAACCGGCGGCGGCGGCGTCACCGTCGCCCCACCTTGATTTCGCCACGCTCCCCCTGGGGGTTCGCCGGCCACCCCCTATGACCCCATCGCTCAGCCGCGTGGATTTACCGCTGCCTCGCTTTACGCCTGTGGCAGGAATGGTACCTCGTGACCTGCTGTCTCTTGCTGTGGCTCAGCAAACGGCCGCCCCTTTGATTCAGTTGCCAACCTTTAAGCTCTGTCTACCATTTCAGTGACTCAGCCACTCTCGTGCACAAATTTACGTCCATTTGGGTTGTGGCCCAGCTTTTACACTCATCATCAATCCTTCACCAAGGTAACACAGCTGTCACTCCGTGGCCCATTTACTGCCCTCATGCGCCATTTACCCCCAAGGTGGCCCCAATATCACTGTTGTGGCCCATGAGTCCACTGCAACAGACAACCAACTCAACCTCCCGTAATATATCGAGGATACAGTGTCTGGTATATGTTGGCGCCTGCTTACTGCTTGGCTGCCTTTCCCATACCCAACCTATATGCGGATCCCAGCGCCTCTGAGATGTTCTCCTCTCTCTTTGAGAGAGATATAAAAAAAACAACTGCAGGCGTTATAAGTTGTAGGCTATAATTGTTAAATATGAACGAGATTAAAAAATGACATCCCCCTGAGCCTTCCAGTTTTCCTTGTGGTCTCAGTCACCATTTGACCAAAATGACCGATCAGATGAACCTCCTCTTCTCCTCTCTCCGTGAGAGGTGGACTAACACAAGGTGCATTTAAATCGCGTGATTTTTCTTCTTACTCTTTTTTTAAAAGCTCAGTTTTTGTTTTTAAAAGCTTGTGTAAAGGTCCCAGTCGCAAATTAAAAGCCCAGTGGAAAGGTTGAGGCGGCATTTTAAAAGACCCTTGTAAGGTAAAAGCTTTGAACAAAAAGTGCCTTCTCGTGTAGCAGGCTGTCAGAGTTCGCCGCTTAGCGTCCGTTTCGTTTTTTACGTGGCGATGGTGCGTACGTTCGACATCCTCTGTTCCGTCGAGCAGGCCACGCAGATGATCGTAACAAGCAAACAAAATCCCCATGGCAGATGTTGAAAGTGAATAAAGTTAGGGTGGTTTTTTTTCAAGCGTTTGCTTCTGCAAGTCTTTTCAAATCGAGAGTAGCATCTTCAAAACTGGATGCTCAACCACTGACTCATTGCTACTGTGTTCACTTTCCTCGTGGCCAAATTGCCTCCTTACCCAATAACACCTGTGACTGGGGTGAGGTTCCTCTGTTGTACGGGATGCTATTCCATCCGCACCTCATTTCGCAATCCCTGCCTTGACTTTTAATTTCATATTTAATCACCGATTAAACGTGACATGTTCACCTGACGCTTTTAACTCTTTAACAGGATCAGCACAAATACGTACCGTGGATATAGACGTTTTAGCACTTAAAATTATTTTCTAAGCTATTATTTTACAACTTAATGAAATCACTGTACAGCACAGTTGTGTAACGGGTAGTGGTTCCACTTCACAGCAAGAAGTACGTGGGTTTGATTGCCAGCCCGGGCGCCTGTCTGTGAAGGAGTTTGCACATTTTCCATATGTCTGCGTGGGTTTTTGCTGGGTACGTCAGTTTCTTCCCACAGTCCAAAGACATGCTGCTGCTGCCTAGGCTAATTGACCTGCTGACTAAATTAGAGTGCCCGCTCGATTCCAACTGTGCACCTGTTCAACAATATGTGATGAGCTACAGTTAGGCCACTTCACTGGCAAAAGGGCTGCAAATGATTCATGATAAGTAAAAAGTATCAATCACAAAAGGAGTACTGATGTCGGCTAAGGTGCATTTCTTTTTGTCAAGGTTTCACTCGGCCAAAAAGCTCTCGCATACACAATTGTATGCATTGTAGGGAATAATTTCGCATTGATTATATGTCACACTTGCATTGTGGGTTCATTTTTTGGCATGCTGCACCTCACAGTTTCGGAGCGAATCCACTCGTGATTTCTCATTTGCGAAGGTCAGGCACGTCCAATATGGTAAATTGTGTGAGCGGTGATTTTCTTGATGTGCTTGGCATTCCAAAACTATTGGAGAGAAGAGAGGCCTTGACACGAGCAGTCCAGGAACATCCAGGATGGATCACTTTTGTTGCGCACAAAAGAGTTAAAATGTAATCTCACCAATCACTCGCGGCTGCTCGCCGACTAAACATCGTTCCGTTGGCAAGCAACGCAGAAAACTACGGCGGTCTTTCTGCCTTGGACCTATTTCATACACAAAAGATACATTATTTGAAGAATAAATCATCGTGAATAGAGCAGAGAATTCTTACGAGATTGGACCATGACACGAGGCAGCATTTGCCTCTCGCCCAGCTTATCGGCAACAAGCAGGCACAGTTCATGTTACGCGTAAATCTTTTAAAACTTTTTTACGACCCCACCACTTAGTGGACCTTGTCGGTGATCGCGCTCGCTCGCGGCGAAAGCGCGATGTTGCTCCGTGAAATTTGCTGCATCTGAACGTTAGATTAGTGGGCACTGGGCGGGCAGCTGGAGCAATTCAGAGGCGGCGCGTGGCGAGGTCAGCCGTGTGCGGCACGTGGCCGCTAATGGCAGCGATTTGTCCCGCTCGCTTAACGACATGCGGATAGGGCGTTCATTATTAACACCAATGTTTTCAATCCATTGGGGAGGTAGGAGGCTGGACGTCATAGATACCACGTGCTCTGGCACGGTTTAAATTTTCATCGAGTGGGACGCACTTATCGCTATTATACCCCAAAGGTATGTTTGTTTTGCTTATTCGTGCACTAGCAGAGCAACGCATCGGGGCGGGGTGGTGGCACAGGTGGCTTGCGCACCGCACCGTGAACCTCACAACCTGAGTTCGATTCTCCAGCCAGGGTCGCGATTGGCGGCAAGTGAGATTTTGATTCGGTCCCGGAGATCTCACAACCCATCCCTTTAGTGAGTCGCACTTACACGTGTGGTGAAGTATGAGCAGGCAACCAACACAGCATGGGCCAGCGTTTATCCAGCAGTGGGTTAACAAAGGGCTACCAAGATGGACTTTGAAAGAACTGTTGTACCCAGAGGTCAGTGTCCGAAGCAGAGGTCAAATTGTCGATTCAGCAATGGACCTTGCATCTAGCTCAGGGAATGGAGTGATCATGAGCCGGCAGAAGTGGCGTTGACCACAATGTCCTCCTCAGGAAAGTCAATCCCTGGACTGTAAGCATCACCTATAATAGAAACCCAGTAGTCGAGTTGGTAGTTAATTGGGAGGATGATTTATTTAACATTGCAAAACCATTTGAAGTCGTAGATTTTTTTTTATTGAAGTTGAAAAGCCTGACGAACTTTTTCAGTGGCAGCCCAAGCTGGGATCGGCAGTGGTGAAAAATTAATGGGGAAGTTACGTCAGCGGATAAACTATACATTCGTACGCAAATACTCAAACATAAACTGAAAAATGTATCAACTCAAGTTATTCTGCAACAAAACACAAATGCTTTTTATGCATCCAAGGTCTGAGGTCAACTGAGCAATACCGTCATCCGCGCATTCTGCTTTAAGTAGGATTACGTTGGTCGATGTATGATCATTTCTGTCAGCGCTGAGGGTTGCGAGCAGACAGCAGACCTGCGCGCGCGTGAACACATGCGTGCACGTGTGCTTGTAAAATATGTATGATTCTCCTTCCGTTCGAGAAATGAAGCTTCCCGCGGATTAGCCAGACGATTTGAGTGGGAATATCGACCCAGAACGCGCATTTTCCTATAAGCGTAGTCATCAGATACGGGTTTGTGATGGACAGTCCCATTGGTGGAGTTCAGGCCAGGGTCATGGTGAACAGGCCTTGTTGGACATAATTGGTATTGACTCTTTAATTGCTATGAATGAACACGGCGTGTATAAATGTCTCAACTCAAAGTAGCATGCTTTCAGGTATTCCAAGACACACAAATGCCAACGTAATTGTGTTTATCCTTGTGTTTCATTACACGACAAATAGCACATAATGGATTTTTGCGCGACCTTCTTTTGAAAAATGAGTCGATTTATAACTCTACTAGAGGCCGGTCTAACTTGGCGTCCCGTTATACATACTCTGTGGAAATAAAAATTATAATTGCAGTATATACCGTGTCTTATTATCCTTGTACAGTGGTCTGGAGTTCAATACCATGGTTGATGAAAATAAATATCATATCTGGGCAAGTCAGCAGTAGCTGTCCCTGTCATATGAATGTGGAATTTCCTCCACTGAGATTCCAAGTGGAGATTTGTGCAGACGCTTGCTTAATTCAGGAAAGGTTGAAGGCATTAGGCCAGTGTTACATCTCAGTGGCGGCATAAAGCACCCTGGCGCGGTGATTTAACACCGCATATTTTACACAAAAATATGCCCGGAATGAACCTTAGGCAAATTTTCTGACTGGGTCCCTTTGTAAAATGGATGGAATGATTTGTAAGTTTGTTTACCAATCCCTCGTGGGTTGTGATGACGATGATGAAGTGCATCACGTGATGATGTGTCATAGAAGAAACTCCAGTGGTGAAGGTCGGCGAAAACCACCTGAACCATATTTCCCAACCTACGGCTCACAATCCTTGATGCAGGGTGCGATGTCAAGAGGTCAGTGCTGGATGGAGAGGGGGGGGGGCGGTGGGGGGCAGTAGGATCAGTTTGGATGGAGAACAAAAGCTTGATCCATTCTGCAGCAATTGCACAGAAAATCTCATGCCAGTGATCTTGTATGTGGGAAATGGTTGTTAATAACTGTATTGATGTCGGGTTTTCACAGCTCGATCTATAACAGCTTGGTTTAAGAGCTGTTCTTTCAGGATAGCCATGACGATGCCTCCAACGTGGGAGGCGAAACGCGGCCAATACACGAGTAGCAAAGCTCGGCATTGCTGTCCCAGAAGAGCAGCCATTAAGAGCAAGTCTCAGTTCTTAATAAAAAAAACAACAACAGCAAAATAGCGATGACCAATCCGAGCTAACGCGGCAGATCTGAGCCCGCGTAAACGTGTCCGTTGTTGACGCCTACACGGCGATGCAGGATCTCCGGGACTGAATCTCAAGTACTTGGTGGATCCGGGCACCATGAAGCCTGGGGAGCTTCGCTACTTCTACAGCTACCTCGCCCTGCACAGGCTCCACGTCGACGTGTGGGACGCCCAGTCGCTGCTGCCCGTCGGCACCTGCTCCGTCCCACTCAAGGTGCCCACTGCCTCCGCCATCGCCGCCGCCGCTGCCACCACCCGCGTCACCGCCGTCGCCGCCTCCACCGCAGCCGCTTCGGCAGTTTTAGCTCCTGACGCGCTATGCGCGAAGGTTATTATTTCCACGGCCGATCGTCTCCACCGACTCTAACGGCTCGTTCAACCCGCGCCTCCATATTGCATATCTTAACAGGGGTTTATTTTATTTCATTTCATCACTAGTTACAGTATTTTACCGTTTGCAATGTTTATCAGGCTTATCAGCCTGTGCACGCTTTATTATTTGCAATTTACTTATTTTCCGCAACCTTAGTTTCTCCACGACCTTGCTATGTTTGGGTGAAAGGCACTTTACAAATGTCAATTATTGTCCATATATTGTAATCCCGCTTATTGCTGAGATCCCACATTTCCTTTGCGATGATCTCACTCACACCGTTCATGTCCTGCAGTCAGTTCCAATCAAAATAAATCACCGCGTGAATTCACGCCGATTTACGTTGCGAACTTGGGAAAAAATTATCCCTTAAGATGTTTTACGCACTTACGGTGGTGTTAGTTCTCATGTCAGTAAGTGGAGTAATTTTTCACAGGAGCCGCATTGATGTCACTGCCACTTAGTGGCGAAGGGCGGTTACTGTTGTTGTTGTTGTTGTTGAAGTAATTTCTGCTTGTTGGTATTGTGGGTTCAGTGTCAGTGCTGGGTACAACTGTAAGCTCCTGCTCTGTATCCCCGTTGACACCGATATCTTGTTGCCAGTCATTGCATAATTTCAGGAAGGAGCCCCAGAAGCCTTCTGCTGAGACGTCTTTCCCGCGGTCTCGTGGCATTTGCTGTAATGTGCTCGCCGCGATCAAAAGTCAACTTCTCATTGTCTCGAGTTATGGAGGGCGACGTCGCCCAGTTTAGCGCACGCTTTGATTTTGCATCCGTTGCTCTTTCTCCAAGAGAGCGCGCAAGGTGCCACACGCGTGCCGCTAGGACTCTCGCTTCGATTGTCCTCCTGAGCCGTGCGACCACGCCACCACAAAATTGTGAAGAGCGCATAACAATAATTGTTATCCCCGTTTAAACACGGATCCACAACTTGATTTACATTTAACCTTCAACTGCAGTAAAGTCATTCCGCAGGCAGTTGCAGTATCTTTATTGGTGCCTTCGTCCCGTTGATTTGGTGACCGTAGGGGTGTACACGTCCACGACTGTGCCAGTGTTGATGTTCATAACTGCACCAGTGTCCAACGCAGGATGCCCTGCTCCAGTGTGCACGCCCATTGTCCGTGTCAATGACCGCGAGAGCGTGCCGCGCGGGCGAGCAGCACCTGCTGCGGCGCGGGCGCGGCGCGGTGCAGGCGTGGCACCACGCAGACGTCGTCGCGACCGACTACGAGCAGCTGCACGCGAGCGGCACGCGGGCGCTCAGCACCGCCGCCACTGTCGTGGGCCAGCTGCACCTGCGCCTGGGAAACACCGGTACCCGCTCCTGTGGCAAACCTCGGCTCCGCACGGGTCGCAGGGTGGCTCTGTAGTGGTGGCCCTCGAGCCTGGCAGCAGCAGCAGCAGCCTGGGTTCGATGCCCGGGTCAGACACCTCTCTGTCTGGACTTTCTATGTTATCCCCCCTGCTGTTCTGCATGGATTTCCTAAGGTTACTCTAAATTAGGCTGAAGCCCCCGACAAATTACCGAACTTCTGTGTGGCTATCCATCACTCTGAATCCCTCTGCTGTGTCAGCTGCCGCCCCTGGTGGAAACAGATGCTAATTCTCAGTGTAGCATCAAGACCCTTGTAGAGATTCTTCCTCCCTATCCCTCGCTTTCCTCAACCTCTCCTTGCGTTTCCATACTTTTATTCTCGCTCCGCATTCTTTTCTTTTAACTTTTTATTTTTCCCTACAGTTTATCATTGACTGCTCTCCCTTTCCCCCTGCAAGGTCATGGATAAGATGTTGCGAGTGGCTCAAAACACACGTGAGGTGGAAGTGGCATTGGAAGAAAGAAAACATCCCAACGCCGACAGATTCTGTGTACAATACTCAGAGGATTAAACTTCACAGCATTGTCCCTCTGCGACTCAACGCTTGACAGGGACCCTCCTGCGAAATGGCTTCACACTCAATGACTATTTCCTGAGTAAACAGAAATAATGAATGCCATTTAAAAAAATGAAAAACATAATTATAAAAAAAAATCTTCACTGCCTGATTATTAAATGTTGAAAATTCAAATCCTATTAGTATGTGACTCAGCCCAGCATCTCTTCAGGGCCAATAAAATGAGTACCGCTTTTACACTAAGTCAACATCGGTCAACCTATGAAGAAAATGACCTTTGCGCCTCCCTTTGAAATGTTGAATATTTTCAGCTGGCCTCGAGCCCCAGTGCAGTTGTGCGGCATTTTCACAATCGTTTGCGCACGGAGGCTAATTGACTTTGTCTTTCCCTGCTGTTCAGAGCGCTGAGCATTCCTCATCCTGCCGTTGGCCCTGCGCCAGCAGTGGACACTCTACGTTACCCCGCCTCTCTCCTAATTTATAAGTTCATTGCCGCTCAGCAGCAACCACTGCAGTTGACTGGTGCCAGTGTCAGTTGCTCTATACCCATTAGAGGTATCGATGGCTGCAACGGAGTTACGATGAGGATGGTGACTAGTCCTGACCAAGATGATGATCTTAGTGGAGGACACTTTACCATCAGGGGTGTGCGTTAGCGATTGCACGGATGCACCTTTGTACCATCCAAAATATCAAAGGGAAAATATCATCCTTTAATGGGGGTTTTTTTTTGCAAATTGCACAATCGTTGCTAATGAGACACATCAGTGGTGCGTAATTTTTTTTAATCCGTTTTATTTCCCCACCTATTTATTTTTAGCCGCTTCCAATTTAGCCCATAATCGTCCGGTAATGCAATTTGGCACCGCATTGATTTGCACGCGCTACAGGGATCAATGCTTGAAATGAATCCATTAAAGTCATAATGATAACGCATTAATTGAATTTCCGGTCCGGAATGCTGACGCGCGCGCCCGACCGAATGGCTCGGAGCTGGTTTAATTACGCGTCAAGACGGTGACTCAGCGGGCCGCCAAACCGATGTCCGAGTTCCGCGTTCGCCGCTTCAAATATAACCGCGGACATTGTATCGCCGCGACGTTATTGCATACGCGGAGCCGCCTATTCATCGGCTCGGGCAGAAAAAGAGATTGCGGAGCGGCCGCTGCTCCTGCATGCGTCACTAACGTCGCCGCGCTGCGCCGCGCTGCGGCGTTAACTTCTCGAAGAATCGCTCCCGAGCGGATCGGTGGGCATCGGTGCGGTGTGTAAACATCAGCGCTAAGGAGACGGAGGCGACTGAGCGTGGTGTTGGCCACCCACCCCTCGTGTACCGTACTGGCCCGTGTAGGTGCTCACTTTGCCCTGCAATCTGTCGAGGCTATATGGTGACACCTTTGTATAAATTTAAGGTACCGCTGCTTTGGTTCAGTGATTGATGTTGATTCCTAAAGTGTCTGTGAATGTTCCCATGGCTGAATGTACGACAATTGCTCTCGAGAGCTCCCTTTTCTATATAGCCGCGGCGAGCATTTCTCCCCCTTTGCCACGCTTCGCCTCCCATGTTGGAGGAATCTTCAGGCAGGCGCGAAAGGAGAAACACTCGCCATTGCTATCTCCAAAGAGCAGCAATTCTCTTCGACTCTTAATCTCAAGATGAACACGTTGACTGACTTGCGTGAGTAGCGACGTGTTTTTAGATTTGTACACCCGCTATTTCATGAGCTTGCATTAATTACCCTTTGGAGCCGCTACAGGCCGATGCTTTCCGCGCAGCACAAAGAACGAATTGATTATTTAATTGATTCGTGACCCTGGCAGTGATTAGAGTCGTCCCGAGAGAGGGTGAAGTATTCCCACTCGGAGATAATGATGCGCCAAGTTCTCCCCCTAACAGGGAGTTGAAACTCGCAGCGTTTCAATTGCGAGTCTAATTCGGTGCCACAAAATCACGTGGCCCCAATGTGCTTGCATACGAGCCATCGGGTGACGAACACGACCAGTTGCAAACGCTTCGAGCCCAGAGCCTATCCCAGCAAACAAGAACGTGCAAAGCGGGACTATACACAGGATGTGATGCCAGGGCGTCGCAGGCCACCGGGGGACATTTACTCAGGAGGCCAATTAACCTAGGCAGCAGCGTGTCTTTGCACGGTAGGAGGAAACCGGAGTACCCGGCAAAAACGCACGCGGACACGGGGAGAGAAAGAGAGAGATCACGCAAATCGCAAACAGGCACCCGAGCCGGGAATCGAACCCTTCTTGCTGTGAGGCGACAGTGTTGCTCACTGTGCCACTGTGCCGCCCTCAATAAACTAACGATAGTGAAATGCACTGATGTAGGTTTTCACGGTTACATGCATGATGACTGCTTCCCAAAGCTGCTCTTTGCTAATGCCTCCAACGTAGGGGGCGAAACGTTGCAAAGGAAAGAGGGGGAGCGCGCGACACGGATATCCTGAAATGACAGCTTTGGAAAGCAATCGTCAATCGTAAAATGCATCAAGGGGTTCCCTGAGGCGCATGCGAGTGAGTTCTCCTGCAGGGAAACTCCAGCGCCGTACGCGCGTGACTTGCGCGCGTGGCCCTGGCGTGCGGTGCGGGCGTGCAGGCCGCGTGGTGGACCTGAAGAGGAGGAGGAGGATGGGGACGGGGGTTGATCTGACGTCGCACGCGAGCGTCGCGGGCAGCGTGCTGCACACCCGCAGTGCCGGTCAGTACCCGCGCGCCGGGGAGCTCCTCCGTGCGGTCGTAAAGCGCGCGAGCGACGCCGCACTCGGCAGGAACCGACTCGGGTCGACGCAGGTCGGAGGTCGTTCACGTCGGTCGTAAGGGACTCACGCAATGGACTCGCGCCTTAAGCGTGGTAGCGGAACGATAACGCCATTGCGTGGCGTTATCGTTCCGTTATCGTTCCGTTATCGTTCCGTTGCCGTCCGGCGAGCCTTCGATACTTGCCGTGGCCTCAGAGGGCACCTAGCGTGGCATGTGCGCCGTGGTGAAGTGGCCACTCTTGAGTGGGGAACGGCGGTTGTTGTCACAGTGTGGGTTTTCTTTAATAATAATCGCACTTCTAGAGCGCCTTTCACCCGAGGGTCGCAAAACGCTGCAGAGAGCTGTGTGGAGAATGTCATGTCATCAACATCAACTACACATGAACGGCACACCAACAACAATAACATTTTATTTTTGTTACAAATCTAAGTTGTGGAGAGAACGGCAAGTCAGCAACAACAGCAGAACAACACAATTGACAGTCAAACAATTGCTGGAACTTAGTGAAGAGCATAAAATAAGCGATAAAAAATAATTGTTTAACAACGAAGGAAGGAATAAGAGTTCATGAGCAGTCGCAGGTCGGCAGCGAGCCATCATCCCGGCACGACAACAGAGAGCCGCATTAGCAGTCTGAGCCAGAGGACTTGACAACCTTCTGGAACAGGTGAGTCTTGAGACGAGATTTGAAGATTCCCAGAGACTTAGCTGATCGAATCTCCAATGGAAGGGCGTTCCAGAGTCTGGAAGCAGCGAGCGAGACTTTGATTTACATTTACAGATTGGTTTTCAGTGGTCCCATCTGTCCTCATAAGATGCCCCAAATCATTGGAGTTTCCTCATTGTCGTGAAGATGAGTTGTAATATTTTTGAGCAAACTTACACAACTGAGAACATATTATTTAACAATGGTTGTATAATTTGTGCAATATTTTGTATTAATTATTATCAATAATGAATGGCGCTCTGTAGTCAGTATGTTGCTGATTGCTCAAGGGGAGTTAATCAACCGTACTTCACCCTCCTGGTCATTGCTGGTTCATGAAGGCAGAACCCACGACCGGTTCCTTTTACTCGGACTCGAACTCAGGTTTCAGTGTTCATGGTGCATGGTGAAAGTCACTGCACCCCACTACTCCACGATTTCAGAATATGTCACAACATTTTCGTGCAGGATTTTGCAACCAATACCATTCATGATTGGCTTTTGGAGCTGAGCTTGTAGGTAAAAATCTGTGTTGTGAACCCCCCTCCACCTGACGTGGCCAATTAACAACACGTGTGCTGCTTCAGCAGCACGTGTGCTACTTCAGCAGCACACGTGGTGTGTTAGTGAGCGATCCACACTCATTAAGCAAGTGCTCAGTGTTAAATATTACCACTGCCTGCGCATCTCATTTGTAGGAGTAAGTCGCTTACTAGCAAAGCATATATTTCCATACGTGCTTCATTGTCGTGGTTGTGAACCAAATAAAGAATAAATGTAGTCCAAATACAAAGATTCCCGTATAGCCTCAGCAGACTCTACAGCTAAGTGCTGTTAGCGAGCACCTATGAACGCCAGCACGGCACACACAGGGACGGGTGGCCAGCATCATACCGTTCGTCTCCCTCGTGATGATGGTTGCACATCTCACCAGGTACTCATTTGAGACTGAGTTTACCTAGGAGAGGTCCAGAACGAGTTCAGAAAATCGTCACGGGTGTTAGCCATGAGCGGGATTGGAACTTGGGTCGCCGGGTGTGCAGTGCTCGCCACTAAATACCGCACACCATGAACGTAGTGCACACACACATAAATACTTCATCTACTCTCGCCCATGTCGGAGGAAATCTCCTTATGATAGCCAGGGTTATCTTTCGGTTCAAAGACAAGGGTCTGTTATGTAACGTTAGCAAAAGTCATTGGCATGCACGCAGGCATGCAGACAGGTGTTGGTCCGAGACTGAAAAAATCCCAATGCAACACAACAATGTGTGTGCTTTAACACACTCTTAGAACCAATTTTGACATGATGTAATGCTCCACTTTGATGATGTTCCATGCACGAGGGACACGCAGAGTATATACGCTTGTTCTTTGACGTGTTTTAATCGTTTCACATTTCGATGTTTTTGCAAGATTGGTTCGGAGTGGCAGTGCTGCGCTGAACTATAAACGTGTTCACTTGACTTGCATTCTGGCTGGCTGCTGCGCCGAACTGCTGCTGCTGCTGGTCGTTTGAACTCTTCACTGATCCCCGAGTTCCTCCAATCCCTCCTTATCCCTCCTGCCCATCACCGGCATAGTGAGGCATGCTTCAAATAACCCCCGCGTGTCGAGCGAGGAATGGGGAGGCATTCTTTCAGGACGTTCGATCGGCTAAGGGATGCGATTTATTTATTTTAACATTGTTGGTAATGTACTCCACTGACTGCCGAACAAATGCTTGGGCAGATTTTTCACAACAGGTGATGCGCTGCTGGTAATTGAAAACTGCCTGTATGGTGCTTGATGTTGCATAATCAGATAGGCGGCAATTGAAGACGTGTGCAGCTTGACATTGACATTCTGAGCTGTGCTATATGATTACTTAATCGATTAATGTAATAATCATAATAGTTGCACTTCTGGGGCGCTTTTCACCCAAGGGTCACAAAGCGCCGCACAGAGCTGTACAGAGAATGGCATATCAACATCTTCCGAACGGCATATTAACAACAATAATAATAATAATCAGCACTGGAGAGACAAAGGCGGTCAGGTATGGCGCTGGCCATACCACCCACATCATTTGCCATGACTCTTCAGTCTGTTGAAGGCAATATGGAATACCGTTTGAAATGAGTAGGTTGCCACGTGTATACGGGTAAACATAGATGCATTTATAGATTTGCTTGTGGGTGTTTGCGCTGATTAGCAGTTCGATTATTCAATTCCTCACCTAACTGGTTGTTACAGAGACTGTTGAGAAAACGATCTCTCATCTCGCTTCCTAATTGTGACGGAGGACGGGAGGTGATACCTGGGATTTAATGATATCATCGGCGCCACCAGTCATGACACGGAGTATGAGTGCTGCCAGTTCTAAATAAGCCCGAGTAATCGACAATTTTAAAAACATAGTTGCGATGTGTAGTTAATGGATTAGCTTTATCGACGAATCGTTTCATCTGTACGATGATTTGGCGTCGAGCTTTATTCTCTGTACAGCGTAGCAAAGGAACTTTAGCAAAGGAACTTTTCGCACTGCACAGTGTATGGTTTATTTTCTTGGGCCAACATGACATATGCTGCCGTCAGCTGTACCATATTCTCGTGTGCTGCATGTTTTTAGTCAATCCCAACGGCGCGCGCATAAACGGAGAGCCTCTTCGGAGAATGATTTACCAATTAGTGGCATCTGCTCTGAAGTGGATGTTCGACATCACACTCGAGTTCACTCAAGTTGAATTGTCGTGCAGCAAAACCAGAGCTCAACCGCTAGAATTGTCAACAACCTGAAAATAAGTATTTGTGTTCGATGTTTCACAGGTAGAATGTTAAAGCTCGCATTTCAAAAACAGATGATGCAGTGATGTACGTTTTTACGGCTCGGTGCATGATGATTGCTTCGAAAAGCTGCTCTCTTGGGACAGCCGCGTCGAGGGAGAGGGAGCGATCGACGCAGCTGTCCCAAGAGAGCAGTTTTTCGAAGCCATCAGCAACACAGATAATTTCAACGTCCGTTTCACATGATTCCATAAATTACCTTTTTAAAAATATCTCAGTGTTAATTACCTGGCATGACACCTCAGTTCACACTGGGACACAGGTAGATTGAACGCGTGTATGTTTGTGTTCACGTGCGTTCCGGGTGGGGGGGAGTCGTGGCGCTGCGGTTAGCACCACACTGCACGACGAACCCGGCGACCAGTGTTCGACTCTCGATTGTGATCAGGAATTACTTTGGCGAATTACCGAACCAGTTTTGGGCATTCTCTCAATCAGCTCAGCCTTAAATAAGTACTTGGTAGAGAATGTGAACGTCAGCACCGCAGACACAAAGCTGCCCAGCCGCTAACAGCACTCGGCCCCAACAGCTCGCTCAAGGCTACACGGGGGATCCGTGTCTTGGCTATGCGTGTGCTCAGAGCGCAAGCTCGCCAGCCGCGCAATATTCGGCACTGAAATTAAACCGTTTTCGAAGTCGGCAATTGTGTTCCTGCGTGACGAGACCACTGGCCAGCTGTGCCGCATCACTCTCCGAACGTACGCACACCTGCGTGCGTTTTCCGCTCCGAAAACCTAATTCCACCCTCGGTCCCACGGGGCTGTTCGTGGCAGCGTCCGTTCATCAGAGCGGGGGGGGGGGCGGCGGCGGGGGGGCCTCTGTGGGTTTCTCGGTCTGATTGCCGGCAATGCCGCCGATTATTCCGTACGATGCGGCGGCGTGAACCGAATCCCGCTCGGTGGTCGGCGCATCGGCGCCGTGCGACCTCGACGCCTCCGAGACGGTGACCGCAGTTGCTTTTTGATGAAACGGGGATTTTTGGATCGGTGACGTTGACTTTGCTCGCTCGGTGCGGCGATGTCTCATCTCATCTCATTATCTGAAACCGCTTAATCCTATATAGGGTCACGGTGAAGCCGGAGCCTATCCCGGAAACGCGATGTCCCGTTAACCAATTGGCTGCGCGCGCGCTCGCCACAACGCGTCCGCGTGTCGCGACACTGTCGAGACATGGTGGGTGTCGTCGTGTCATGGAGACGCTTTTTAATCGGTGAGAAAAGAAAAGACTTGAGAGGCTATTCAGCTGGGGAGAGGCAGTTTATACAATGGTAGAGCAGGGCGCAAGCGACCTTCTACTGAGTGAACGTTGACCGAGGGGGCGTTTAAAAGCGCTCGTATGTTTTGTTTTGTTAAAGTCAGAACTATTTGCTTCTTTCACAATGTATTATGTTTACCACTTTTTGCTGTGTGGATAAATAACTCAGAATATGTTATGTCTTCAGTCACACATTTCCGGACCATCATCTACCATGTAAGTCCTCCAGTCTCCGACCAACATCTATGTCCTCCAAAAAAAAAATACTCTTCTCCCACTGATGTACGGACTCCGTTTGCGTGTAGTTTCAACAATTCGTTGAGATTTACGTGCGATTTTTCATTATGGATATTATTTTTATACGCGTTTACTTGGGTAAAGCCCGTTTTAAAAATGGTTAAACGCACAGATTATGCATTAAATGGTTCAACCGGGTCAGACGTGTGTGTCTACAGACGAGTCGCTAGTTGTCCCATATCTCTGCGACTGTCGTAGTTTAATGATTTGCCCTTTTCAATATAGGCTGTCACCGAATTGGATAATTGTGTGTGCGCGCATTTGCATGTCTCTGCACACATTACAGCTAACAGTCTCGTCCTGTTAATATACCGGGTCAGCTTGTTTCCTTTTTCCAATGGTGTCAACCAACGCAGTGTGTCTTTTTATATTCTGCCTCGACCGCAATTGCTGTTGTCGGGAGTGCGGAGCGCTGGTGGGGAAAATGTATTGTTTCCATGTTGATGAACAGTCTAGAGCCACTAAATGTTTGCCACATATTGGGGTCAACCCCAGAAGGACGATGATTGAAGATGATGATGCTGCCGGTCACCCTGTCTTTAACAGAAATGACATTTACACCACATTTTCTTTTTCTCGATCCATTAGGATAGATGTATGTGACCTGCTTCCTCATACCCCCCCGAG
>JAZEWT010000014.1:2533976-2547335 GCA_036362905.1 Mordacia mordax
TCGCTACCGACTCGCTACCGACACGCTCCCAACACGCTCCCGTCTCTCTCCCTGCTCGCTCCCAGCTCGCTCCCAGCTCGCTCCCAGCTCGCTCCCAACTCGCTCCCAATACGCGCCTGTCTACCGGCGCAGGGTCATCGTCGACGTCGAGGAGTGGCGGTTCTTCAAGCGGCTGACGCACAAGACCACACCGCTGGAGGAGGGCCTGATCGACGCGGCATGCGGTGACGTGCTCAGCCCCCGGCTGTTCCTGCGGCCCCACGAGACGGTGCTCGTGCCCTTCAAGTACCAAAGCTTCGAGGCGGAGCACGGCGGCGCCATGCCACAGGTGCTCCCTGCGGAACAACGCGCGTCGCCTCGTCGTGCGTCGCTCCGTCGTCGCTGATGCCCCTCGCTCGCAATCCAGGCGTCGGTCACACGGATTTGTATTTGGTGATTCTACATTGAAGATCAGCTGTGGGGAATTACTCAGCATAGCTGTTCTTCCAGGATAGCCACGTCGGGTGCTTCTCTTTTTGCAACTTTTCGCCTCCCAAGTTGAAGACATCATCAGGCGTTTCTGAATAGTTTTAACTGAAAAGTCTAGTTATATGGTGACAAAACAGAGGTTTTGCTTTGCGGAACCCCGCGCCAATTGTCCAAGGCTGAACCCATCCAATTGATGCTTAACGACCAGACCATCGAAGTTGCTTAGGCAGTCCGAAGTCTTGGAGTGACTCTTGATTCCTCACTCACCTTAGAGACACACATCAACAAGGCAACGAAGATAGCTATTTCCATCTCAGAAATATAGCCAGACTGCGCAACATCTTGTCACCTTCCGATGCCGAGACGCTAATACACAGAAGAGCAATTTTTATTATTGTTATTGTCTTCATCTCTTTATGAATCAATTATGACAATGAATTGCTCACTGATATTCCTGCCTACCTGATCAATAGTCTTCAACGTGTGCAGAATGCGGCTGATAGAGTCCTCACTTGCACACCCATCCACGATCACATCTCTCCAGTACTGTTGTCTCTCCACAGGCTACTGGTTAAATATAGGATCTCATTCAAGATCCTCCTTCTCACCTACAAGTCTCTCACTGACGCTGCTCCGTTATGCATCTGTGACCTACTTCAGGCACCCCCTCAACACGACAACTTCGATCCTCCAATACGGGCTGCTCGCTGCGTGTGCCCAGATCGCACCTCCATTCGATGGGTGACAGAACCTTCTCGCGCGCTGCTCCCAGTCTCTGCAACTCCCTTCCATTGGAAATTAGGTCACCTGAGTACCTGGGCATCTTCAAATTTCATCTGAAGACTCACTAGTTCTATAAGGCATTGAAGTTCTCTGGCTGGGACTGTTGATACTGCTCACTGTTGTTATGCTTGTATGATGGTTTGCTGTAGACTTGTGCCTACTCAGGAACACTTATTCCTTCCTTTATTTGTTTAACATAATTTTAATCTCTTATTTTATGTCCTCTGATTTATTGCCATTATTTTTACTTTTAATTGTTCTTTTCTGATGTTGCTGACATGCCTTTCTCTCCACAGCTCTGTGCAGCGCTTTGTGACCCTCGGGTGACAAGCGCTCTAGACGTGCAATTATTATTATTATTATGTATCTGCAGTGCATTGTGTTTTCTCTGATGTTAAAGGTACGCCATTGTTTTGCTGGTGTGCACTCACTCTCCTCCCAGGTCCCTCTTGACCCAGCAGCTCCCTCTGTGTTCTCTGGAAGTGAAACGTCACAAAGGAGAGAGAAGGAGAGAGAAGGGACATTTGACAGGGCTGTCCCGAAAGAACAGCTTTGGAGGGCGGTTGTCATGCATCCATTCATGAATACCTAACATCAGTACATCTCTTGAGAGTTCATCCGGATCTGTTCTCTTTATTTCCTTGCCTCCAAGAGTTGTATGGCTGCTTCTCGTAACTTCTCGTTGGTTTCCGTGGAAGAATCCAAATGGAAACGCCCTCCGGAAATCTGCCTCGTTCGTCAACTTACCACCCCGTAGGCATTAATGGAAACACGTGCAATGGGCAACGTTTCGGGCAATGACCCTTCGTTATAGTACACACATAGAGAAGCCAGAGCGACTGAGTTAATGATAAGAGTTGGCAACCACGCTGTTTATATCTAAGAGTAATTGTGTAGTCATTTTGAATGAGTTTTAATTGGCCTATAAATAGTCACACTGCGAGTATCTATTGAGTAACTTATGAGAATTCTCTAACAATCGAACTTGGGTTCCTGAAGAAAATTCGTCTGTGTGAAAAGTAAAATGATGTAAAGATGTTGCTGGCACATTGCATTGTGATTAGCCCTGTTGCAGGGAGGAAATCGGAAGCACCATTAGTATAATGTGCATAGTCGACTTGGTAATTAATTCCTGGGCCCAGTGATCATTGCTACATTGAGTTAAAGTTAATGGGCTCCAACGTGCCGACTCCTAAGTGACCCTCGCTATTACAGCCATACGTACCCACTCTTTATATAAATAATCTAAAGATGCAGCACCTTTATAAACCATATACGATGTAAAAGTACCACCCGACGATCGCTCCCTTTGGCCCCTGCAAGCCTATTGTTCCACACACTTAGTCTGCCGATCAACTATCCGTGATGGATCCACATTCATATTTTTGCATGGCACAGAAGCAGTTGAACTTGAGAAACGTCCCCCCCCCCCATCATTTCAACTGCGGCACAAGAGAGTCGATTGGACACCGTTTAACAGAATTTCCGCGAGTACACACAGTGATAACTGTTACACCAGATTACCAGAAATGGACCCGATCCTGTAAGATTACAGTAGTTGAGCTTGGATAATGGGTTGTGGGGCTATGCGATTGGCACCAAATTGCATTGTAATATCACAGCTTAATCCATGAGAATTGCCCTCAAGAGCTGCTCTTTCGGGATAGCTGTCAGGTGTTCCTGTGTCTTGTGACTCCTCTGTCCTCTTGTTTCCCCCACATCCATCGTTCCCACCTTGAGCCTGCATAGTGAACTGAGAGGTAGTGAATGGGTTGATGACGAGGAGGATCTTAACTCTGACCACAGTACTATTTGACCAGATGCGTTATGAAACGAAAATGTTAAGTGGTAGTATTCCTTAATTTGCATTATATAAAAAAAACGAAGGTGAAATGCTGTGCAGTGAAATGGTTTGTTGTACGTTTATGTGAAATCTAAACGGATGTGATAGTTTTATTCTCTGCTCACCGCTTGGCGTGACAGAGACTAAAGAATAATCTGCAGTTTGGAGACCCGGTTTAATCACGGGTGGCTGTCTGGCTTTCAACCTGGGATCTCAGTGGTGTGGGCTGAGTGTCCTGACATGGCCATTAATCTGCCCTCGAGCCACCTATCCTCCTGCTAATGTTGCAATTAAGTGCATTGGACACAGAAGAAGTGGGTTGTCCATTACAGCCGATTTTATTCTATCTGCCAAACTCTGCCTCTGTTGCAATTTGCCCATGAATTATCACGGTTATTGACCAGAAAGCCACACCGAAGAACCACGTATACTTATTTTGCTCATATATAGGACTCTACCAATCATAACCGTGATGGTAGAGTCCACCTACAAGCTTTCGCCTTGTCAGTGGAATGATCCCCTGCCATCAGAATGTGGAATCGTCACTACCGATTCCGGCATCCAAAAGGAATCACTTCCAGTGCTTGGCTCAAGCGGGGATACACGCTGAATGTTTTATCACAAGAAGAACAGTAGTACGCTTCATAAAAACCCACGATGAGTGATTGAAAAGTCCCAAGGCCTGACACGTGAAGCCATGAGTGACCGTGATGAATCGCCGCTGTGTGTCGACGCGGTGCATTGCGTCTCGTATATCGATGTTCCGCAGATGTGATCCTCACCCTGAAGAACGTTGTGTCTCGCTTTGCTAACCACCTTCTCACAGTGCGCGTCATTTTATTGTGACTGGAAAAAATCATGAACAGTCGACAAGCGTGGTACACCGACCCTCCTGTGTTTTGTTTATTTACCAGTGGGAACTCGATTGTTTTTTTTCAGGAGGGTCCTGCCCGGTTCTCTCAGTAGGGGTGATGTCGCTGCTCTGTGTAATCCCAGATGAGTAATTTGCAAGCGATCTTTTCAACATTCGTATGGGTTTTTGTTTACCCAACCCAGTTGCATTATATGGGAGGGAGGTGGGGGGAGGTTTAGCTATGGCAGGAAACCAGAGAACTTGAAGAAAACCCATGTGACATAGGGGGAGAATGTACAAATGCTACGCAATTGGTACACGGGTCAGTGATTGAACTCACGAGCTTCTTGCTCGCAGGTACACATGCTGTCACTATTGCATTCACATTCTGCTGTGTAAAAAAAAACATTTGAGCTTCTAATTTTGTTACTGTTAATTTTTATGTAACACTATGGGTAAAGCAGATGTGTGCTTTAATGTTAATTCTTAAGCTCACAACACAATCAGTGAGTTGCATGTGTAGTAATACACCATGTATAGTTTATTTTATCTAGGTATATTTGTATATAAGTGAATCATTTTGGACCAGAAGCACCTCCGTTTAGTACAATGTTTAAAAAATAATCATTATGCAATTCGTGAGGGGATCATTTCTCTTTTAGGTAGCACACCACAAATATGAATCGATGCACCTGTTGCTACGAAATATGGTAATCTTTATTTTAAAGTGATGCCCTTTCATTGCAGCATTTGTCGGTAACAGCACCCTTCTTGACGGTGCATATCCCTGGTGGGGGTGACTGTGCTATAGAGGAACGCGCCAGCCTCTGGCCGCGATAAAAGCAACAAATTCTTCGCCCCTCTGTCGGCAGGGACCCGAGGACCCGAGCCGACCGTGGGTTGCCGCGATCGCTTCCCAGCAGCGAGCTTCCGCGCGCCACCAGAAGGAAATCAAGGTATGGCGGCGGTGGAGATGTTGGCGACGAGCGGTCGCAAAGTCGCGGCTGAAGCCCCTCGGAGGACGGCGCCCGATTATTGGCCCCGGCCGACGCAGCGCGATAATAATAATAATTGCATTTATAGAGAGTGTTTCACCCGAGGGTCACAAAGCGCTGCATGCACGCGTGCCCGAGCTTTTGATAGCGCATTGATGTGGGTTTCACGGCTCAACGTGTGTTCAGAATTGCTCTGGAACGCTGGTCTTATGGGTCAGCTGTGTCGAGCGCCCTCTCTCCTTTGCGACGTTTCGCCTCCCACGTTGAAGACGTCACGTGGCTCTATTGCGCAAGCGGGCTGGCGATGTCATGTGACGTGCGAGGCGTGACGGGAGGAGCGGTCGCAGTGGTCACATCGCAGCTCCTGCTGAAGGAGAAACTTTCCCGAAAAGTTCTGCTCCCTCCAGAGCAATTCCCTCTCTCGAATCATTCACGTCGATAAGCATCGATACTTACAAAGGAAGTTGTACAAACGTTCCTGTCGTGCCAGTTGTTACCAACTTATGATTGTGAGTCTCGTGTTCCCCTCGGACTGCCTCTTAGCTCGATCCAGAGTCGCGTCGGTCGTGGGTACTCATCTGAGATATGACAGGACATTGATCACACGTCACGCAGTGACCTCCGCTCCGAATCACGTCCTGTGTGTGTGTGACGTCTTTATTTCGACTCATTAAATACTCGCTGAGGACAAACGCCCACTGGAGAGCAGCGTTGTAGAATCCACGTGTGTACGTGGCTTCTCTTCCCGGTTCTATAATCTTTTGAAGCCACTCAGGCAGCCTCACCTATGATGCCGACTCGTGCTGTCAGGCTATAATTGCTATTTATTTTTATGTAGCTGCTCTCATTCACTCGGTGCCATCTCAGAGCAGTTTGCATGACATCGCATCTCACTCCAACACACTTGAAATGGCGTCCCGAGTGGTGGCTGCCCCTGTTCAGGAAAACAGAAACTCACCACGTGTCCTACACGCAGGCATTGGTCTGTGCTTGTGCGAGGCAATGGTCGCTTTGTCTAATCCCTAATGAATACCGTGCGGGTTAGTTGTGTTGATGTCGGTTCTCACGGTTTGATGTATGGTCATCGCTCCCAAGAGCTGCTGTATCAGGATAGCCATGTCAGGCTAATGATGCCTCCAACGTGAGAGGCGAATGGACACGAAGGCGCAAGGAGGAACGCTCGACACGGTTATCGAGAAAGTGCAACTTTTGAAAGAGTAATTGATGGTAGTTATTTTTATGACACAGCGGCTTACTCGTTCGAATGACGTCAGAAAATAGTTGACATCCGCTGTGACGCTGACGGCGTGTGTTTCATCGTTAACCCACCCTCTGCTTGCTGCTGGAAAGTATTAACCAGGGCAGCCGCCGGTGTCCAACCACGAACCTCCGCAGCTCGCGGTGAACCTACCCTTGCTGTGCCGCATCACTGCCCGGTTAACCCTGGCATTGAACGGCCGCCACGTGTCCCACCACCGCCGAGATAATGCCGGAGATGCCTCGTACGATACGCGTTAATCCTGCTGGCCTTCTGGCAAGGTCATCGACTGATGTCTGCCTGCTGCTGAGACCTCTGTGTCTCTCGGCATCGATTTTGTTTGTTTTAGTCTGCCACAATAAACACGGGATCAAGTATAATTTCTACTCCGTACGTAGCAGAACCGTCGAGTGCTCGCCCACTTGTCCACCCGCCCACCCGCTCGTCAGTACGACAGCACACCTCGCTCTATCACGAACACAAGATCAATACTTCTCCCATTCGGGCTGTGCGAGCCTGCCTCCTGGACTATCTTGAAGTGTAATTTCAAACTATTGTTTACACAAGATTCATTGCGCATGGCCACCAGCCGTAACAGATTATAAGCATACATGATCTCAATTTAAATGATGGACGGCTGGGCAAAGCGGTCGGAGATTGGATGAGCAGGGGGTTGGGATGGAGGCCAGGGCGACTGGTTTTGGCAGTGGGGCGAGTTGGGAAGGGCTGGGCGGCATGGTGGGGCAGTGGAGCGGTTACGGAGTGGGTGGGGGCTCATAGGAGATGAGAACAGTGGAGCGAGGCTTGTGGGAGTGTGGGGAGCGGAGAGGAAGGAGAAGGCGGAGGCCGGGTGGTGGTGTGAGGATTTTATTTTACGCACGGCGTCGTCAAGGTCAGAACATGGTCCGTTTGCGAGAAACGCCGCATTAAGCGCTCCGGCATTTGCGTGTCCGCCCGTCCGCTGTTTTGCTGTGGATCCTAACGGGCTCAGCTCGAGTTCACTGGGGATGGAAGGGAAAATCGTGTTTTTGAACTATCCGTTTGTTAGCCACAAAAGTCCCAGTGATGGTCCACCGAGTGGCTTCATTGCCGGAGCTGGCATAGTTGAGAACATGGCGTGTTTAAACTGCTCGTGATTAAACTGGGTTCTCAAGTGCAGTGGAGTGATTGTCTCACCCCACTTACCAGTGACTGCACAACATTTCGGATGAAGTTTGTTTTGTTGTTTTTTTTTTCCACCGAATATTTCTCATGGTTCACCTGCCATGCAATGGATATTTCTCAATAGAAAAGCCAATGGGATGGCCGGGCTCTCCTGGTACGGATATAAGAGGCTCCGTAAATAAATCTCAGACGCCCTCCCCCCATTTATCATCACCTCATAGTTTATGGGCCATGTCACCTGGAGACCAGCACTTCTGTCAGGATCTCCCAACAGGTTAGGAATCTCCTCTTAGCATCTTCCTTGGTGGTCAACACGTGTGGTGGTTGGCTCCAGACAAATAGTGATTGAAACCCCCTCTGACTCAAGGAGGTTGGTGTCAGGAAAGTCATCCAGCTGTAGAATCCTGCTCCAATAACCTCACCATTGATGGGCAACCGGACAACCCAGACCAACCTGGATGTGCGGCCGCTTAAGCCAGAAACACCAACAGCGTAAACCTATCTCAGAAGTAGCTCTGTGATATCTCCTTCCACTGACTGCTCTGCGACACAGGGTATTGCGCTGCTCGATGAGAGTTCCACATTAATTCAGCTCTTGTCGTGGCACTGATAGTAATGTTCGAGAAAAAATATTGTTTGTTTACAGTATGCGCCCTTTCTTTCAATAATTCACAATTGTACATTTATATGTCGCCTATCGACTCAGCTCGTCATTTTTCAGGGAGTGAATAACCCTGCAATAACTTTGTGAGAAGTCAACAATTAATTATTCCGTACACAGCCTGGCCTTCAGTGTGGGAATATGGAAATTGCCCCCAATGTATGTCTGAAAAGGGACGCAATGGGATATATATATAATAAAACATTAAATAAAGGCAGTAAGTTGCGATCTTCTTTATATCGCATTAAATCTTCTCTTTCCATTAAAAACTAATTTTTGGACAATGGCTCAATCATCGGATGGTTAAAGGTCTCTGCAATGTTTAATTTGCCCTGGAGCAGCTCTGACATTTTCATCACATTTTCGCCCAAGGTGTGCAGCCAAACCTGATTTAAGTCTTGCCTCCAACGTGAGCTGAAGCAACAGCAGCGATGTGATGTTGTTTGACATCAACGTCGGCGCGCAGGTACGGCGCGGCTCAGCCGAGTATTTTCCTCCACTGCCCGTGGTGTACCTGCAGCAATGTGGTAATAAAAGTTTCATAAAACTTTAGGTTTATTCGGCCCAAACTATTACCTTTTACCATTTGGGTGCAATCACAGTGAGATCTGTTCTCGTGACAATACCCCAGGTGGACACAAAGACAAAGATCCCCCCCCCCCCGTGTGCAAGTGAACGGGTTTGTGAGGAAAGTGCTGTTAGTGAGCATCGACAAAGCCCACCACTGAACTCGGTGTCTTCCCAGTGCTGATGTTCACACACGAGTCGAGAAAGAGACCCAGAGACGCTCACAGCAGACGGATGCAGCGGGCACTCATTTGTAGGCTGAGCCAGCCTACAAATGAGACCGAACAGATGAGACGCAACAGTACTGATCAAGATACCGACAAGGAAAAGTGAATGTTTTTAAACTGATTTGTGACCCACATTGCAACAAATCGTCATCACCATAATGTAAGCCGTTGTAATTCTGTTTTTCAAATGCAATTCGATTAATCACGTTTTTATCGCATTTTTATGAAGTTATTTACGTTGCATGTTAGGACAGCGTTGTTTGGTCAATTATAAAACTACGATACGGCTCGGCACGTGGCTCTGATCAATCGTAAACAATCCAATATTCCGTACGCCGTGAGATGCACGAATGATCAGCACAAGAATCGATTTCAGTCAACGAATCGATGCATTGTGATCTGTCTTACGCCAGTCACCCACTGTCTCATCCACGCATCATTTTGGCCCCCGTGCCTGTTTGAATCCCCAGCCCCATCTTCCATATCGCTCGCTCACAAGCGCATGTCACTCTGCCAGAGTGGCTCGGTGGTAACATCCACGCCTCGCAGCGACAAGGTCCTACCCGAGGCAGTTCGATTCCCACCGGTGTGGAATGCGTGTGTTCTCCCCCAGTTTTGTGTCGGTTTCCTCTGGGTTTTTCAATTTCACGCCACACCTAAAAAACACTCGCCAATTAATTGACGGATTCCATTATGATATATGGTACACAGCATCTGCCAAATGTTGGCGCCGGTTAACCACGTGGCTCCCTTCTCCCTCCCCATCTCTCCGTAGTTTCCTTGCCACCCCCCCCACCCCCCCCCCCCCCGTGTCCTCGCTCTCAGACTTCGAACAAACATGCGCGGTTCGTTTTCAGTGGTAATTATTATTACTATTAAACACACTGGGCCTGGGTTCCACTAGGAAAGGTCTCCTCGACCTTACGAAATAACACGTGTGCATGCGTACACTGAGACCCACGTACTCCAACTCACTCGTATTGCAGGACACGATGCACGTTGTACACTTAGTGCATGTCATACACGTAGTGCGTGTTATACACGCTGTGCGTGTCGTACACGCTGTACATGTCGTACGTGCACATTACGCTGTCGCAGTGTTGGGTTTTTTTGTCCTTTAAAGGGAGAGGGATCCATTTTGCACTCTGTTCAAACGTTTTATGTCCTTTCTAGCCCTTGGCTCTCTATGCTTTAACCCTTTTAAGGGGCTTTGAAATGGTAACACCGTGGCGGCTGACAGCTGAGACCCGTAACCCATTGCCCAAATTCGTAGCCGTGTCGACCAGTTTTTTTTTACATTTATCTATTTTATAAAAGAAAATCACTTCCATTATAAACGTGTTTTTCTTACAGAGGTCACCTGCTGCAACACACAACGTTCTTATTAAGCGTTACTAATTAGCAGAGTATCAAGTCGAGGCAGGACATTCTAGAACTTAGCACATTGCCACATTAGGCTCAGTCTCCACCAGATGGAGAGCACCAGCGAGTACATACGTAAACACACACGGACCCGTACGGGACGGATATGTTTCTTATTGTGTTGCCGACAGTCCATTACCATAGTAAACAGCGGATTTGTACATTGTTTCTGTCCTGGCTAGAATGGCCCTGAGAGTTCCTGCCAGCCGACACCAAGTGGGCCCCAGCACTATTTGTCGAAACGGATTACGCTCCGCGCTGATAACGCTCTGAGAAGTTGAAATTTGGCGCAGACTTTGGTTCCGCAAACTGATGCTGCCCGAAAACTTTGAGCCCAAGAGTGAAACTGGTTTTAGTGAATTTCAATGAGTTTGTTGGTGGCGTTGTCTATGGGGAAGCAGTGGCGCAGCGGTTAGCACAGCGCTGTGCTACAATCCCGGCGACCCGAGTTCGAATCCCGCTCATGGCCAACACCAGTGACGATTTTCTGAACTGGTCCCATGGCCTTCCCTAGGTCGACTCAGCCTGAAATGAGTACCTAGTGCAGTATGTAAACATTGCCACTAAGGAGACAAAGGCGGCCGGGCGTGGTGCTGGCCACACCCACCTCGTGTGCCGTGTCGACCTTCATAGGTGCTCGCTAACGGAACTTGACCCTGCAGCTGTTTTGGTTATACGGGGATCTTTGTCTTTGGTGGTGGCTCTAAACGGCCGATGTCCAGGTTGACCCGAGTTGGCCGGTTGCCCCCCACGGGTGGGGACATTGGAGCAGAATTTTATGGCCATTTTCCCTTCCCGAGGCCAGCCTCTTTTAGTCGGAGGGTCTTCTGATCGTTGATTGTTTGGGACCTCAACCCAGACGTATTCACCACGGGAGGCTCTATCCAGAAGGAGTCCTGGTTGTTGGAGTTAAATACAATCTACGTTTTACTTGCAGTGAAATAGTCCAGTCTTATTTATTAAGTCATTGTCTTCTTCAACAGACCTGACTGCTCATTAGACTACTCAGGGCATGTGTCTCCACGTTCAAAAGTTGGAGTTGCAGTGCTAGCACTTGGCTCCAGCATCCCTCCCTTTGTGATCAATAACACGAAGACCCCATTCTGAGCATGATAGTAATGTTGAATTTCCACCACCGGCTGAGGGTTTGTTAGCGGGAGATGTGCGCTTCCCCATGTGTGCCCGTTGATGAAAACAAATCACGCGGCTAATTGTCTTTGTCACAGGTAGACACACCGAGCCACACTGGCGGCTTGTCAGCCTACGGAAGCATTGCGCAAATCCAAACGTGCTTGAGCTGTCGTGTTCGTCTCATCCAGAAGGACCGGGCGGGTGGGCCGATGGGACACGGCCGAGCCGCGTTCATCCTCCTCCGACTCAACTTTTAAAATGAACACCCCTGCAGATCGCCGCCGCAAACGCGTGTAGAAATGAGCGGACGGGCATTACGAGAGGAGAAACCGACTGGGGGGGGGGGTCGTGAGGGTCCACGGTGTCCTCTGCCGAGACGTCTGGCTCTCCGCGTCCCGTGGCGTGACTTTGCCGAACGGAGCCCGCGGGGTCCCGTCGGAGATGTCTCTGCGGCCCACCTCTCCCGCTACCACCGCCGGGTGACAACGCAGTCACCGGCGCGAGTGGCTCTTGCCTTGGACGAGCCTGCAGGCGACGTTGTAAAGATTACAATGCCTGGCGACACGTGCCCGCACACAGGCAGGCGCACGCGTTCGTGCGTACGCGCGCGTGCGTTTTTCACCGAGAGTTAAAGAGAAGGCTCTGAGAAATCCGTGTCGGCGAGATTCAGGTTACACATTGTGTAACACATTGTGTAACACCTTGTGTAACCAATGGGACGCCTGCGTTTGTGTTTTTTCCCACCGACGACTGGCGCCGTGATGCGAATGTATTCAGTTTTTTTTTCTGCGGAAGTCATTTGTGATCTTGGCACGAAGCCTTACGATGCATGTACTCGCTATCAAATCGCCAATGTTTCGAACGGCCCTGAGCGAGCGGTCGTGCCGCGTTCGCTATTCGTGGTTAAACGGACACGGGCTTTGTTTAGAAATGAGAGAATTGTCGTCGCACGCGTGCCGGCGCGGGCAAGCGAAGGATTCGGAAACGCGGGCTTCTTGACGATCCGGCCGTCGATCTCACGAAGTGTAAACATTGGCCGCTGCGGTCTCGTCGCGTGCTTGATGCGCAGATCATCTGGCATGTACCGCGGATCTCCAGGGATGACGAATTCGCTTTGCTGCTCCTCTCAATAAAACGCGACAGAGTGCTCAGCTATTTATGATAAGTGCGCTCCCCACTCGAGTTTTGTGGAAGTGTCGTCACGATGATTGTGCGTTTCGTCACGCAGAGCCTGTTTGCGGTGCAGTGTTATTTTTTGTTCGTTCTAAAGTGAAGGGCCCTAAGCCACAAGTAGAAAATTATCTTCGTTCTGCTGGGGGAAAGTCTCCCCCTATAGGTTAATGTAGCATTGCGACAAATTGTTGTGGTGCATGTGTATGTCCTAAGATCCCTTAATTTACACGCTTTCAAAGTAATTTGAAATGGATGGGCATTGCCCATTTATTAAGTTAATGTGCCCGCTCTACTTCTCGTTAAGTATTTTTAATTGTTGGTGCGTGTGTATCGGGAGGCATCTCTTCATCCAGCAGTGGATAGGTCACGGCCAATGACGATGAAATATGTGTACGTTTCACATCCCTTATCCTGTCCTCCTTGCACTTCTGGTCGTCTGGTCGCACCAAACTTCCGCTCTCTGGAACCCAGGCTCGCTGCTTTACCACTACACTGGCCCGTCCTGGTGGAATGAGATCCCAATAGAAATTGGGACCACAGAGTCACTCGCATCATTCCGGAAACTGCTCAAGTCACATCTTTACAACAATTGTCGACAGATCTGACAGCTAGAACAACAACACATCGACACTGAGCAGTGTTGGGCTACCGGTATTATGTGTCGCGATATTTATTTATCGACATTTATTTGAAATGTGTGTGTGTGAGATGATGTAAGTCTCCATGGATAAGGGCATCCCCTAAATAATAATCAATAATAAATAATAATAACAGGCAAATTGTCTCTGCCTGCCTCCTCCAGCCCCCCCCCCCC
>JAZEWT010000014.1:2547357-2563719 GCA_036362905.1 Mordacia mordax
CCCCCCCCTTCACACTTTCGCCTCAATTGTAGCCGCCGAGACATTTTCACCCCAATTCTCCGCGGGGTTTGGCCGACGCTCAGCCACACGCGAAGGGACCGCGAGGGACGGACGTCGCCGCGAGGATATTCCGTCGGAGTCAATTGTGCGCGATGAACTGCGCGATCTCGAGGTGCCTCTGCCCGCGTTCCCCGCTTGCAATGCATTCACTGGGCAAGTTGCACCGACCGCTCTTCTGTTGTGGAGCCTCAGTCATATCGCTCACAGCCTCACAGATTGCCACTCTTATTGATTATACGTTATTTGCAACTATATTCGGGCGGCACGGTGACCCAGTGGGTAGCGCTGTCGCCTCACAGCAAGAAGGTCCCGGGTTCGAATCTCGGCTCGGGTGCCTTTCTGTGTGGAGTTTGCATGTTCTCTCCCCGTATCCGCTTGGGTTTTTGCCGGGCACTCCGGCTTCCTGCCACAGGCCAAAAAACATGCTGCTGCATAGGTTAATTGGCTTGCAGACTAAATTGCCCGCAGTGCTCGGTGATGGACTGGCGTCCCATCGTATGTATATCCTTGCCTTGCGCCCTATGTCTGCCGGGATAGGCTCCGGCTCACCGCGACCCTGTACAGGACTAAGCGGTTTCTGACAATGAGATGAGACAACTATATTCTCTACAGCCGATGAGTGTTTGTCATTTCAATGTAAGCTGTTCGACTTTTCACTGTTGAATGATAGAAGTTTGTTTTCGGCGCCCCGACTGTTAGCTTTACACATGCACGGTTATCACTTTGTGAACCACAGATCTTGCTCACAAAAGAGAATTCCGCTCACAATGATTTATTGTGCAGTTGATAATAACAGTGGTGATGGATTGCCCACGTTAATGCCATGCATACAAGGCAGGGGCACGCGTATCATACAGGCAGAGTTCATCTTTCTGTGACTTATGCCAAGATTCCGTGTTGCAGTGCATGATTGTGTCTTGTACACGTGGCCTCAGCGTGATCCACTAACCCTACCTCCAAGCCTCTGGATTACAACTGTACGTTGGGGCGACGCCCTGCCACAATATTCCAGCACATTCTACGGCGGAAATAATATCCTGCCCGAGGCGGTTCGATTCCTGCCTTGGGCAGCTTTCTATGTGGCGTTCGTGTGTTCTCCCCTTGTTCTGCGTGGGCTTCCTCCGAGTTCTCCCGTTTCCTCCCTCAACTAAAACCAAACATTCTCATTAATTAATTGGCCGATAACATCATAATGTATATAATATAGTGTCTGGCAGGTGTGTGGCACTGACTGACTGTAATGATGTAAATCGCCCTGGATAAAGCGATCTGCTAAATAATAATTAATAATAATAATATCTTCGTTTGCCACCAGTTAAATAATCGTGCATTCATTGAGTTTCCATTAAGATTCAAGAGGAATCATTTGGCTGAATTGAACCACATTTGCCTTGTCGTCTCGCCCTCTCTTTCCTTCTCAGTCAGCGCAAGCAGCACCTCTTTGTGGAGCCACCAGCACTCATGGCTCGGGAGAGCCTGGCCTCCACCACAGTAATGTGGAATGTCCACCATTGGTTGGCAGATCGGATTTATTAAAAAAAAGAGTCATTGCTGATTTGCCGTTCTTGTCTCGTTGTTGATGTGCCATTCTCTCCGCGGTTCTGTGCAGCGCTTTGTGACCCTCGGGTGATTAACATTCTCGAAGTGCAATAATTATTATACGATAAATGTTACATTAAACCATTAATCAATATATGTTTTATTAACTCTGAAAATTTTGCATTTTTTTATTCTAGTTGAAAGTCAGATCATATTTTTCATGTTGTTTTGCAGCGATGTGTATTTAAACAAAAACCCAAACATTTATTTATTGTTGCTGATTTTCCGCTCTAATGTCGTTGTTGTTGACGTGCCGTTCTCTCCGCAGCTGTGTGCAACGCTTTGTGACCCTCGGGTGAAAAGTGCTCTATACAAATGCAATTATTATTATCAATTATTATGGGGCGAGCGGAAGAGCATTTGCCGCTTGTTGCAGAGGCTTGCAGTTCGAACCCGAATGCCTCACTGACTAATACTGATTAATACTACTCTAACCAGATAATTATTGTTTTAATCACGTAAAAAGTTATCAAAATCCTTCGCAGACTTTCACGAGGAACCAGCGTAGCCTTGCGTTGCCGCGAGTCCACAAATGTCTTTTTGTTGTTGTTGGGAAAGTTACCCCAAATCGGGTTGAGTCCCCTTCACGGCTGACGGCAGCTCCCAGAGTTGTGCCAGCGATGGAGAGGGCAGTCGCTCGTCCGCCCCCTCCGTCACATTGCCCTGGCATTACCCATCCTAGGCAATAAACGGAATGCCTCATCCTCGCACAGTTCACTGCACGCAATTATAATGCAAGTCAGCGGCAGGAGCAGAGTCTAATAGCAGAGATAATAGCGTTCGACAAGATGCAGCCATTGCCATGGCTAAACTCGTGGCAGGGGTATATATTTTTTATATTCCTTCAACCCCTACTAGAGGACATTGTGTGATGGAAAGTTACAGGTTTATTGCCTTTGAGGTTGGGTTATTTTCTTCCCGATAGTTATTTTGCGACGGTTAGTTTTAAAGACAGATGCAGTTTGCTCCGGCGAAGGCGTTCACCCCGCAGCCCTCTGCAGGACATGATCCCAGGTAATTCCCTTCACGCCGTCAGTGTTAATCTGCCGCGATGTGGCCTGAAGAATACTCCCGCTGCTGCCAACAAAGGTTTAGATTATATACTCTTAGATTATACACGCGGAAAGAACTCATCTGTTTGCAGGGCAACCACCGAATCGGCGTGAATCGACTTGATTGCACAAAATCGTGTCTGATGGAATCTCATCAGTTTTGAGTCTGGTAAACACGAGACTTGATTAATACGAGTGTGCATTGCTCAGGTCATCTGACCAAGTGTCAAGAACCCGCTAGAGTAGGTTCCATGTGTTGGGATGTTCTGCGGGTTTCTTATTGAGAGTTTCCGAAGCGGGAATAATAATAATGAGTGCACAGCTGGCATCAGAACGGAAAATCAGCAACAATAAACTTTGTTGGGTTTTTTTTTTAATATACACATCGCTGCAGAACAATAATGTCTATTGTGGACCTGGAAAAAAAAAACCCTTTCCTGTCATCATCATCACCACCTTCTTGGGCAGTTACAACATATTCCTCACAAAGCACCTTGACATGTCATCATCTTTATCAACTGCAGCATCGGCATCGTCATGAGCTTTATAACCATCAGCAGCATTAACATCATCATCTGTAGCATCGTCATGAGCTTTATAACCATCAGCAGCATTAACATCATCATCTGTAGCATCGTCAGCAGCAGCTTTGGAAGATCGTCGTTATCATCAATGGCATCGCCACTGGCATCAGCAGCAGCAACAACAATCCCCATCACCGTTGTCATCAACATTATGATGATCACAGTCATCGGCAGCAAGCACCACAAACATCACCTCCATCAGCAATACCATTCACCATCAGTGTCAAGAGCAGCTGTGACAGCCCGCTGGGCAGAGCCGTGGAGAGAGGCGTGTGTGGGGTGACGCTTGGCATGCAGGGTGCAGCGATAAACACACCAAAGAAAACAATCACAAACCCACTGGAATGCCATGGTGGGCTTTCCTTCAGCTGCGATCAAATACCGGCTTCGACCGTTGGCTCTCATTCCGTATAGCAATGCGTCGTGCCTCCATTCGATTGACTATTTTTAATGGACCGCATGAAGACCCCTTATGTTCATTTATAGTCGCGTACATCGTACGCTGCCTGGCTGCACCTATGAGAAGTGTCGTCTTCCACGCTGAGTTAAGGCTGTGCGTCACGTTACGAGTCAATATTATTGTTGTAATGATGTCGGTTTTCACGGCTCCATGCATGCCGAGAGAGAGCAGCTGTTCGAAGCAATCATCGATATTATTATTATTACTATCGTTACACTTTTGTCATTTCCCATGAGCCCTCGGAATATCTTCTCAACCGCACTCACCAATTGCTCTGTGGTTCCCCATCTTTCTGCTGAAGTTCTATCGTCTGTGTGGCCACCAGGCCGGACATCAGCATCTCGTTGACGTGAGCGGGTAGCGAGGTGGTAGCAGGTGGCACGGACAGATGGGGAAGATGGATTAAGCGGGTCACTGGACCTGAGTGGCATCCAAAGGACAGGCAGGCGGATTGGTTGGCACGCAGTCTGCCTCGTGTCTGCTCTCCTCGCAGCAAAGAAGGTTGAATCATCTGCTCCTCTCACAACGTCATTTGTCTTGGGAGGTCATCTTTGTTGTGACGATACCGGGAAAATATAAATATATAGCTGATGCCAGTTTTATCATCAGTTTACCACTATTGGAGGAGTGGTGGTGCTGTAGAAAGATTAGAGCCAAGTGTTATGAATGCAAGTTACCCGAGCTCGTTTCCTGGTCTAAAATTGGTGACGAGTGAGCGATGTCCAAACTTCCAAAGGCTTCCCCACTCGGCCAATTCAGCCTTGGTAAAGTAACCGGTGTGGGCAGTAAACATCACCGCTGAGAGGCCACGTGTGGCATTGACTACGTCACTCGCTAGTGGGCCGAGACGGCCACAGCACGTGTTCGCTGACCGTGCATCGCTGAACAAACTGCAAGTCTCTGTGTGTGTGTACATCTCCATCAGACGTGAGCCTCTCCGAGTACGATTTAACTGCAAACGAGTACCTGGTTCGATGTGTAAACATTACCACTAGAGAGACAAAGGTGGCCATTAGTTGTGCTGGCCACATACCCTTTCCTGTGCTGACCTTCATATGTCCTTGCTAACAGCACTTGCCCCCGCAGCTTGTTAAGGCTATCAGGGGGATCTTCATCTTTGCCTTGGCATCGAGCTTAAATCTAACCGTCCCCACAACAGACCACATACACACGAAGCAGGAAACAATCCTTCACTTTTGCCTTTCGGGCCTCTTTGGGTTCAATGCTTCCAACTAATTGTAATTCTCAATCAGTTGTGCAGAAATCTAACCTTGCTCGAATGTCAGTGGCAAATATTGAGTCACGCTGAGGCACTGGGGGTGCTGGCATCACCATCGTTGGTATGCACATCATTACCCACGCCGTTTTGCTGTTTTTCAAACAACATGTGGTGTCCCTGGACGTGAATAGAACCGCCGTTACACCACCTCACGAACAAAGCAAAGATCCCCCGTATAGCCTCTCCATACTGTAGGCTCAAGCCCTCTTAGTAGCACCTGCGAAGATCAGTATGGCGCACGATGGGGTGAGTTGCCTGCACCACACCTGGCCACCTTTATCTCCCTAGTGGCGATGTTTACACGTCACACCAATTAGTCATTCGAGGCTGAGGCAACCGACAAATGAGACACAATGGATGAGACAGTAATAATAAGACTGCCGACTCTTACCAACAGAGCAGAGAGACTGTATTTACCCGCTTTTACTTAACTTACATTGTGGGATGTGTGTAATGGTTAAAATCTTTGAGCACAAAATTACAGCATTTCTGATAACGCTGGAGAGCTGAAATGTTGCACGCAGGCATAACTGGGATGACAGTGCAATCTAGTGACAAGTTTGAAGATCGGTGACAAGGCGATCCTGGGCCCGCCATAGAAATGATCCTTTCAAATTACTGTTTATTCAATATGATGGGGGCGATATTTTCTCGATGCCAGACACGCACCGAGCTGACTTGACATTTCACGTCTGTAGGGGGCAATGCATAGTTCGGGGTGAACCAGTCCACGACTTTACACCTCTTAACGGTTTCTATAAATTAATCGGGTTCTTACCCATCAAAAATTGCTGTATGCAAGAATTCTGTTTTGTTGATTAACAATTTAAAGAGCTTGACTTGATTTGCAAGTATACATCAGGCAATAAATGGCGAAGACTATAAAAAGTAGAAAATAAAATAGGATAAAAATGTTATTTTTCTATGACCCGCTTTTACCGCACTCAAGTGGAAAATTATTTTTTTTGAACACAATCAATCTCTCTGGGGATACAGACTAAAAGCGGGTGGTCAAACACTGACCGTATGAGACTACAATAATCTTTTCCTTTAATGAAAACCTTTAAACCTTACTGATATTAAGTGATTACTGATAGTTCCTTTTACAAAACATTAGAAAAACACATATTTATGACTTAAATCATTAAAATGTAAATCTCACTGTATTTATCAGTCAATCGTAAGTCACACATTGTCAGTGTTTGGCCACCCGCTTTTAGTCTGTATCCCTAGATAGATTGATTTTGTGTTCAAAAAATTTACTTTCTACTTTTGAGTACGGTAAAAGCGGGTTATTTAAAATTTTAATTTTTTATCCTATTTTATTTTAAATTGATTTGTGACCCACGTAACAAATCCTGAACACAGAAATGTATCCATTATGATCAGAGTACAGTTTGAATCAATCAACATTTTTTACCGCATTTGTACAAAGTCGATATAAGGGAAGCCTAGGACCGGTTCAGATAATCGTCACCTGTGAGCGAAAATCGAACTCGGGTCGCCGGGTTCGTGGCGCGCAGCGCGCTGAACCGCTACTACATCACGGCTGTCCCAGCGCTCCCCGCAGACAGCGCGCGGACACCGCGCGGCGCCAGCAGCGACGATGGCGCGCACGCAGCGGGGGTCGCGCGGTCCCGCACACGGAGATCTCGTGTACACGGGCCCGACGCTCGGCATTCACCGAGAAATCAACCGGCGACATCGAATTAGAAATTAAGACGCGCCGCTATTTTTATTTTCTCACGTTTTGTTCGGTTTGTTTATCAACCTGCGGGGAGCCTGGTCCCCGGCACAAAGCGGTCGGGGGGTGAAGGCGTCAGACTGATGACGGGTGTACGGATCGACGGACAGCTTGCTTGGGCTCGCTATGCGTCATGATAATCGGTCGGCCTCTGTGTTTTCGCAAACGGCAGCTGCCGCAGAAACAGGTGGTAACAAAGTTAAGCTGTGTTCTCTGCAGACGAGTGGGGGCGGATGGCCAGGTGATGCGGGTGGGGGTTCCGTGTTGGTGATTTATTTTTATTTACCCGCCTTATTTTCGTTGATGTCATCTACCAGTTCGTCTTGTTTAAGCACGGACAACAAAAGACAACCATTTCCATCCCAGCCCTCCCCTCATGCTGCAACCGAGATAGTCTGCTGGTGGCAGGTGCTGTTAGCGAGCACCTATTAAGGCCTGCTAGGCAATTCAGCCGCTTTCTCATGCAAATGAGAAGATAAGCGTGTGCGTGTGTTGTCCTTCAAGAGCGAGTGACTACTGTGTAAATTCTGTTTGGCAGCGCATTACAAGTTAACATATCGTATATAATGATTGCTTCGAAAAGCTGCTGTCTCAGGGCAGCCGCGGCGATCGCTCCCTCTCTCCACCTCGCGACGTTTCGCCTCACAAGTTAGAGGCATCCTCAGGCGCCTGAGGGTTGGGGTGTGAGGCGAAACGTCGCGAGGTGGAGAGAGAGAGAGGGAGCGATCGACGCGGCTTTCCCGAGAGAGCAGCTTCTCGAAGCAACCATGCATCGAGCTGTGAAAAACTACATCATTACATATCGTATGTAATGGGTCAAGTGTTTGTGTATATATATGTATGTCCTCAGTGAGGGCACTGGATTCAAAACCTTCATGAGCACAAACTTTATCTGCACAGCACCGAAGATTTTATGTCCTTTAGTCCGCGTTGCTTCCTACTTCGCGATTCCTCTTCTGAAACGTTAGCCACGATGTCCGCTTTAAATTCCCACTTTGGCACCAATGCTATGGACCCTCTTAATCTACTCATCCACCTTGAATCCTGACGCCAGAAGAACATCTTTGGAGCACGGAACAAGATGGCGCGCTGGGCTGGTGCTCTGCCGCTTAATGGTGTTATCAGAGCGCAAGCGGGTGGATGTTTGTTCCGTGTCGGTCCGGTCGGGGGCTCGCGCTTTACGCCCGCCCGGCATGCAGGTGTTTTTCCGCACGGCGGACGAGCTCCCCATCACCATCCTGCAGGTGGACGTGGAGCCGCAGCCCACCCTCGTCAATGAGACGTTTCGCTTCTGCCAGCCGGAGCTCACCATCCTCAAGAAGATCGTCCGCCTGCCCGCGTGGCACCACCCGCCAGGTGCCGGCGACCCCCACCCCCTCCTCCTCCTCCTCCTCCTCGTGGGTGGCAAACGGAGCGCTGTACACGGTTTCCCAGAATTACCCGATACATTTCAAGCTTATGTTTATATGACTGCGTCAGTTATTTGTGGCCCACCCTGTACATTTGAGCGAGTTTTTTGTTTTCATGTGGGGAGTGATGGCGCAGTGGTTAACTCGCTGCGCTGCATACCCGGTGACCAGAGTTCGATTCCCGCTCATGGCCAACATCAATGACGATTTTCTAAATCGGTCCTGGGCCTCACCTAGGTCGACTCAACATTAAATGAGTAACTCGTGCGGTGGGTAAAGATCACCACTAAGGATACAAAGGCGGCAGGGCATGATACCAGCCACCCACCCGCTCGTGAGCTGAACTTGACCCTACTTTCTGGTGAGGCTATACAGGGGATCTTTATTTGTATTATCTCCGCATTAAGGTTACCGGGTTAAAATCGTTCATTAGATAAAACTTGATCTGCACAACACCAAGGCTTTTAGGGCTAATTTCAACTTTACTTACCACTTATTGATTACCATTCTGAAACTTCAACACTATTTCAGCTTTAGTTCCCACTTTTGCACTAGTGCCATTAATCCTCTTAAGCAATCTTCCACTTTTGTCCAGAAAGAAATCCAAAGCAAGGCAATCATGTTATCAGAATACGTCAATAAATAAGAGACGTTGAAAGAATGAAGAATGCATTCACGTAGTTGGAACACCATCGCCCTAGGGCGAGTACTCTGCTATTCAAACTAATTACAAATAATAATAATGCCTCTTTATATGAGAGCTTCGCTGAGTCTAAAGAATCTAATTCATGAGAGACTTTGTGCTTTGGGATGCTGTGCCCACTTCCATATATTGATTGCTTGGTTTAATGTGGGAAGAAACCAGAGTATCTGGAGAAAAACAGCCACGCCCATGGTGATGGGCTATTACTGAAAGTTCTGTACAGGTAGATTCAAGAATCGACCTGTACATTACTGTGATGTGCCAACCCTAGCCCACTGAACGATGGATTGCAGACGCCACAATCTATCCGATTGTGATTATTCATGTGAACTGCGCTCGGGTGCTGCTTTCTGTGTGGAGTTTGCGAGTTTCTCTCCCCGTGTCCACGTGGGTTTTCGCCGGACACTCCGGTTTCCTCCCACGGTCCAAAAAAAAACCATGCTGCTGCATAGGTTGATTGGCTCCGGCTCACCGCGACCCTGGACAGGACGTAGCGGTTTCTGACAATGAGATGAGACTGCGCATGTGCAGACATTTCAACAGCGAAACCATGTTAGGGAGTGGTGAAACAGCGGGTGAAATGAATACCCACGTTCCTGAGCTATGCTTACTGATAACGGAAGACATATAGTGTAGAATCCAATACGGGTACACATATATATAATAAATGAACACGTTTGGACAACGGTTGTTTAATCTTGGAGCCTTTCCTAAAGGGCTCGTCCTCAAAATTGTTAGCCGATTATACATTTATTCGAGGTAAGACAACTGACACGCTTGCAGGTCAGTACGTTGGCGATTCGGGGTCGTCATTCGATTAGGAATCGATTAATCTTGCTGGATTGTGATGAATGTATCAGCTTCTCGGTGTGAGAGAGGTCATGTTTATTAAGCACAGCATGTACGAAAGAGAAACACACCTTTATCCTTAGGTACCGCTATTTGACACGTGTGTCCTGAGCTTAGGAATAGAGACATACTTCCTCCCACCATTCAAAGACACGCTGCTGCCTAGCTTAATTGGCCTACTGAGTAAATTTCTCCGCGATGTACTAGCGTCAAATGCCGGGTATAGCCCCGCCTTGTGCCCTCTGTGGGCCGGGATAGGCTTTCGTCCCTTACGACCCTGTACAGGATTAAGCAGGAATTGATAATGATGAAATACTCATTCAAGACTGCACGGGAAAGTCTTCACACAGCAGTGGATTAACAAAAGGCCTGTGATTGCTTCAGTGTTACAATTACCTTATCTCATCTCATCTCATTATCTGAAATCTTTTAATCCTATATAGGGTCACGGTTAGCCGGAGCTTATCCCGGAAACACAGGGCGTAAGGCGGGAATACACCCGACGACGGGACGCCAGTCCATCGCCGTAATTACCTTATAATATAGGCTAATGATTTATGTATATAAAATTTTATATTTATATTTAGAGAGGAAGCGAACGACGCAGCTGTCCCAAGAGAGCAGCTTTTCGAAGCAATCATCAAACTTTTTTTCTGCTATAGCACAGGGTTAATAGTGAGCGTAGATATGTTATTTTAGTCAATTTATATTAATAGCAATGACGTCATTGTGAGGTCACTGGAGTGAGCTCAGACATGATTTAGGTGGCACAGAAAGAACGAAACCTTCCGTGCTAACGCCGGACATCCCGACTTCAATCCTTTTTGGCCGTTCCACTGCCCACAGCCGCACGTTGCCCCACACCTCTCTGCAGCAATGCATCATCATCATCGTCCTCTAATGGTGATACATCACTTTTGTAAGCAAGAACCAAAAATAGCGGCTTCATAAAGGACACTTTACTCAACTCTTAACTGGAGCAGGCCACTGTAGCCTGGCAGGCATTGATACCACACAAGTTGTCATTATGCACTTTCATTATTAAAATGCGGCGGCGTAGTGGCGCAGTGAGTGTAGCGCTGTCTCCTCACAGCAAGAAGGTCCTGGGTTCGGTTCCTGGCTCGGGTGCCTTTCTGTGTGGAGTTTGCGTGTTCTCTCGCCGTGGCCATGTGGATTTTCTCCGAGTACGCCTGTTTCCTCCCACCGTCTAAAAACACGCTGCTGCCCAGCTGAATTAGTCTGCTGAGTAAATTGCCCCCTATACACCACAATGTACTGGCGTTACATCTTGGGTATAGCCCCGCCTTGCACCCTCTTTCTGCCAGGATAAGCACCGGCCCCCCGTGACCGTGTACAGGATTAAGCAGGTATTAATGGTGATGATTGTGAGAATCTATAGTCAAAGCCTACCGATTGCGTTAAGGGTTAGCGGTCAAGGTTACGCGAGCTAGCCGTGCAACAATCATCTCTTCTGTGCGTGAATGAATCGGCACATTTGTCCAGTTTCTACCAGCTCTCACGTTTGGATCTGATTTGTTCCATCTCGTTTGTGCTGCCTCATTTGCTGCATTAACCTAAAGTTGCATTAACATACAGTTTGGATTGAGTTGCCAAGTGCACAATTCTCCCACGTGCAATTTGACGCACGCATTGCTAGCTTAATACTCCCATTGTAATTGCTCAATCACTACATTCCTATTAAAAGTTACACGTTGTTGTTGAACCTCACAGTTCATTTGAATATTGAATGTGAAAACATTAGCCAGGAAAATAATAAAAGCTATTCCTTCAAAACATTGCCCATGACGCTGCATTCACAGGGAGAGCCTTGATAACTGCTGGTCACAAACATATTGTGGGTGGCACGGTGGCCCAGTGGGTAGCGCTGTCGCCTCACAGCAAGAAGGTCCCGGGTTCGAATCTCGGCTCGGGTGCCTTTCTGTGTGGAGTTTGCATGTTCTCCCCGTATCCGCGTGGGTTTTCGCCGGGCACTCCAGTTCCTCCCACAGTCCAAAAAAACATGCTGCTGCATAGGTTAATTGGCTTGTAGACTAAATTACCCGCGTGCCCGGTGACGGACTGGCGTCGCATCCTGGGTATATCCCTGCCTTGCGCCCCGTGTCTGCCGGGATAGGCTCTGGCTCACCGCGACCCTGTACAGGACCAAGCGGTTTCTGACAATGAGATGAGATGAGACAAACGCGTTGTTTGGGAATGCGCGCGGTCTCGCGATGCGGCGATCAGAGCTCGCTCCCACAAACGAACCAATTCCCGCGCCCGGGTTCGATCCGGCGTTTGGCTACCATTCCTTTATCACCCTTGCCCACTGGACGTCCTGCCACCCAGCTGCCCGTTTTGCCCTACTCCCACCTACGTTCTTGCCAAGTCACGCACAGACTCTTAATTCGGCCGGTAAGGCCCATTGAAGTTTTATAATTATTGATCTATAAAAATTATCCGCTTAAGCCAAGACCGTCAAGACTGACTGTCAATAAGATCTTGTTTATAACAATTTTAAGTTACGTTTATAAAAGTGCCTGTTTACTAGGTGCTTGAGGTCAGTTACTTTACAAGCAACATAAAATTGGCCGATGGGAAGGAAAAACTTAGACGAGTAAAAACAACTGAAAACAAACACGTGTTGAGTCGGGTTCTAAACACTTCCCGAAAGAGTGGCTCTTCGTAGCGACTCTCATACACTGAGCCGTGCGAACCGGCATCGCAACATATGCATTTAACGTCTACATATGTTCCTCTTTAGGCACATGAGTATGTTGCGTTACGTTACCACGTTCAGTTTTCCATGCGCACTCCCATGAGCTCTCATCCACCGCAACATCGAACCATACAGGTCCGGGTTCTCCTTCAAAAACAGAGAACCCTGGGGAATGCATGGTTGGTTTCGTTATCATTGCTTCCACATCAGTCGAGGGGCGATACTCGTGAGCGGCTGTCGGTTCCGCTTTCGCTTATGCATAATGAGCCGCAGTGAGTGGGGAGACGGAGTTGAACTGAGCTGTCCGTGGAACGCGTTCATCTGCCCTGGATTCATACTAATGGCCATGGCTTAAGCGCTGCAAGGGACCGCGCTTATGACTATTCCCCTGATCCAAGAACGACTTTATCCTAACATTGAACCCACTTGAACTCTCTAGCGTATTGGCAGTTGTTGCATTTATGGGGAACATCTGTTATGTAGTTGTACAGCGCTGTTGTCAATCCACTGCTGGATGATGGCCTACCGGGGCCATGTGAATCGTGTGGTTTTTTTGACCATACTGCTCTGGACAGTGCTTGCTATAAAATGCAAAGTTATTGCATACACACGGTGCGTCGGTGGTTAGAAGGAGATTTTCCAAACCTCTCGGTTGGGATTTCCCAGCGCAATCGTCGCACGAAACCTGCAAACTAATGTTTGCTTGCAGCCCGGGTATTCAGTCACGTTGTGCCACACAGGGACAGCTGCCACATGGGGTGGCTGATGTCCTTTCATAGGCGCTGAGATGAGATGCTCCGTCAGTCACTTTTCACCCGGAAAGCTCCGTGGCACTCCCCGGCATAAAGGACACTCTGACAAAGATGAACAAATAGCCAAGCAGGCGATGCGTCTCCTTCTTACATCTGTTCCGCTACAAAAAAAAGCCAGAGGTATTTATTTGTACGCAACTTTTTGGCCGTGGGGCTGATGGTATTCGGTGAGACATTAATCATTCTTTCGTGTATTTGTACCGGAGGAAACATCTCCCTATTGGGTTTATCCTGCTCATTTATCCACCCAGCGTTTAGCCAGGACGATGTCTGATCCCCAGTTCGTTTAAATGGGCTGCCATTGAACGAAATATGCATTTTGGTCTAACGTTTATTCGCTTTAAAATCAGTCACGTGGCTTCTCGGCAGGCGGCACCGCTTAACGGCACTCGTCCAGCAATGCAACTTCACCAACCGCCGCCACCGGTACCGCACAACGATCGTGGCCAGTGTTGAGCGCCCCGTGCCATTTCGGGGTGATAGCGCATTTTTAAAAACAATGGTTCTTGCATAGTTTTTGGAAAATATTTTTTTCAGCAGGCACCACTGAAAATAGGCGCTTTCGGCGATTAGAAGTGAGCTGCAATTAACCACGACTCTCGGTTTGTTAATTATGGTGACAAATTAGATTGCTATCAGTGAGTCTCAGTCTAGCCTGCAGCCCGCTGGCGTTGATTAAGCGATGCTTTAGCCTCCTGCCGTGAGACACGTGACTGCGTGTGACCACGCGAGGTTCTGTGGCCTCGGCCGCGTGGAATCGTGGGCGATACGGCAGGAGGAACGGCTGTTGGCAGGTTTGTCCGACTTGCTGGCAGCGATAGGCGTACTGCCGCAGTGATGTCGGTTTTTACGGCTCGATCTGTCATCGTTACCCTTGCTCTTGCGGGATATCCTTGTCTAGAAAGGGGGAACACTTGATATCACAAGGGCAGCGCTCAAGAGTGATTCTCATATCTCCTACAGTCCGGTGGTTTGCTTGGCTGATGTTGTGTCTCAGAAGGTTACGCACATCGCCAGGGGGGAGGAGGTGGAAGGTGACTTCTTAGATGGAAAACTACCCACGCATGCCAGATTGTTGTAGCTAAATCTGGCGTTTATAACCACACTGACCAGCATGATAATATATGGTTAAATAAACCCCGTAGCCCACACGGTGTGGGAAATCCATCTTCCAGTACCCGATTGACAAAACCGTTCTACACCAATGTGCCGATCAATCCATCTGGCAAGGTTTGCCAGCCTGTGACTTGTGTCAACTCAGAAATGCCAAGTCCACGCTCTCGGCACAGAAATCCCATATGTGCTGTGCACCGTCACAGCCGTGATGAAGCACTCTTGGCGATAACCAACCCGTGCAGCTCGCAACAGTGTGTGCGCCAGGAAGGAATGTGGTTAGTCTCAATGCGCAGTCGGAGTAACAGAACCGCGCGTGTGCTAAGTGAAAACCCATTGAAAATACGGAACACGAGACAACAAAACAGTGGTATGGTAGAGGACTACCAAGTTCCTGCACGCCTTTGTCTCCCAAGTGATGATGATGATGATGATGTATTGTTGATGCTGGTATTCACGGCTCGCTGTATGAGATTTGCTGCTAAGAGCCGCTCTTTCAGGATAGCCACGGTGAGCATCGCTCCTCTGGCCTTAGCGACGTTTCACCTCCCACGTGGGAGGCAGTTTCAGGCTCCTCGGTGCGAACAACTCCGAGAAATTAAATGCAGCAGCAAGCATCGATGTCCGGAATTCAGAAGCCTGGCGTTGCTGCACGGCCGGTGGCACGGGGGCGCAGAGGTGACATCGGCGCCCAAGAGGGTTCGATTCCTGCCGAGGGCACCTTTCTGCGTGGAGTTTGTGTGTTCTCCCCTCGTTCTGCGTGGGTTTCCTCCGCGTTCTCCGGTTCCCTCCCACAACTTAAAAAACATACTCATTCATTAATTGGCCGATTCAATCATAATATATTCTCTGTAGTGCTTGGCAGGTGTTGGCACCGACCGACGACATGGCTGCCTTCCCCCCACCTCCCTGTGTTTTCCTCGCTACGCTTCTGTAATGGAATGTGGATAAGGGCGTCTACTAAATCATAATTAACAATAATAACAATAATGAACACATTTTATTTTAGGCTGAGTCAACCTCAAGGAAAGCTCGGCAGAGCCCGGGCGAACGGTGATTGTCGGGTCTGCGTATCGTAGCGCCTGTGGTTGTGACCTTAGCGCTGCCAGAATAAACGTGGAGGAGCTCTCCGGAGGCACCTCGCCGTGTTGCCTGAACCTCGTCCTGCTGCCCGTCCACCACAGGGAGAGCCGGAGCCAACCAGCGGCTGCACGTGCGGTGCAGCGATGCCAACGTCATGTGCAAGAGCAGAGATTCGGTGGGTGGAGGGGCGAGCGGGCAGCTTGTGCCGTGCGATATAAATCCATAAACCCAGGCTATGTAATATCGACTTACTACCCTGTCTGTACTAAGAGTAACAAAAATAATTACACATTGTACCTAACATATGAATGGGAGTCATACACGTGACACACACACAGCGCCTGAGGATGCCTCCAACGTGTGGGACGAAACATCGCGAGGGAGAGAGGGGGAGCGATCGGCGCGGCTTTCCCGAAAGAGCAGCTTTTGGAAGCAATCCTCGCGCATCGAGCCGTGGAAACTCACATCGTCACAACAATAATTACAGTTTAAGGCGCCGCGTTTGGGCAGCCAGTAGCGCTGCTGCCTCACAGCAAGAAGGACCCGAGTTCGATTCCCGGCTCGGGTGCCTTTCTGTGTGGAATTTGCGAGTTCTCTCCCTGTGTCCGCGTGGAGTTTCACCGGGCACTCAGGTTTCCTTCCCAGAGTCCAAAGACATGCCGCTGCTCCCTTGGTTATTTTTTCCTGCCAAAATTACCCCCCAGTGCCCTTAGATGTTGCAGCTTGCTTACCCTTCCCTGCTGTACAACTGTTAAGAAGAGCGATATAGCCCAGCAACTCCCTCGAGCACACATAGTTGGCAGCTGAGTGATGAAGCTGCGTCCTTGTCACCATCGTCATTTTTGATCCCAAGCCACGTGCGAGTGCCCTGCTGCGCCGTCGAAGCCAAGCCTGCACCC
>JAZEWT010000014.1:2581088-2605654 GCA_036362905.1 Mordacia mordax
CCCCCCCCCCCCACTGCAGTCAGTGTAAGATGGCTTGGAAGAGAATGCTGGGCTGTTAGAGAGCACCTATTAATGACGGCGAGGCACGCGAGGATATGGTGGAGCCCCACCCACCACACCGGGCTGCCTTTGTCTTTCCAGTGCTGATGTTTGCACACACCATGCCAGGAAATAATTTGAGGCTAAGTCAACCTTCGAGAGACCCGGGACCGCTCTTTATGTTACTCGACACTGATATTCAGTGCTAATATCTGCGTGGGCTTCCTCCCAGTTCTCCGGTTACTTCCCACATCTAAAAATCATTCATTCATTCACTGGCTAATACCATCGTAGTATATAAGAGAGCGTGACTGGCAGGTTGGCCCCAGCTGACCACGTGGCTGCCTCTCCTCCAACACTATGGTTTGCTGCAGCGCCTTGAGACGGTCGCCTTTGGAAAGTGCTGTCAACGCCCCGATTGATGGGTGCTGAGTTGTCTCCGGGCTCACCGGTTTCTTCCTGCACGAAGCCAGAGACTCTCTCTCTCTCTCTTCATGGAATTTGCCAAACACCCAACGCAGGAGCATCCTCGTAATGAACCCGAAAACTCAACGAGGCTCCCTTGGGTGGTTTGAGGATAATATTTTACTGAGGTTGTCGTATGGTTACCATTGTCGGCAGTGTTGCGCGTCGTGGCAAGGAATAGAATCAATGCCAACGCTGCCCCCCCGCTTTGCCCTCGCCCACGCATTCACGCTCGCCAGTGGGCACACATTCACGGCGCGCCGTGGTCCTGTGTGAGTGATCCGACGCTCTCACCAAACGCCGCGACCTCGCGCTGTAACACATTCGAAGGAATTTTGAATGCGAATTTTTACAAAAATATATGTTTCAAGTGTCGTGATGCACACGTTTCGTCTGCGAGCCAATTAACCTCCGCAGCAGCGTGATTTTTTGGACTGTGGGAGGAAACCGGAGTGCCCGGCGAAAACCCACTCGGACACGGGGAGAGAACTCGCAAACTCCACACAGAAAGGCACCAGAGCCGAGCTTCGAACCCGGGACCTTCTTGCTGTGAGGAGGCGACAGCGCTACCCGCTTGGTCACCGTGCGTCCCCAGCGCAAAATGCTCTCTGTGTAAAACGTCGGTAAGTCTCGCCCGATCCTAACCGATCCGTCCCCATTAACCGTTATGCGGCACCCGTGACCACGCCTGCTGATTGTGTTCGCTGGCCCAAAGAACTGATCGCATTGGAGAGGAAAAACAATCCATCAAAGCCGGAAAATCAAGTAATGAGAGCGATAATAATTAAAGCAGCACGATATTTCCGTGCATAATTAATAGTTGCTGTTTCCGGATAGCCTTGGCAAGCGCTTCTCTTTAATGACGTTCGCCTCCAGTACGGAGACATCTTTAGGCCCCGAGTCTGTAATCGATCAGCAAAAGGAGTCGGGTGAACATTGCGACTGAACCTGCAATCATGCCTTGCGAGAGATTCGGGTGAACACAGAGTACACTTAAAAACGAGACAATCACTCAAATCGTCACGGTCCAAAAGCGTTTGAAATCATCAAGTCGATGTGGGAATCGTTACACCCCTACTAAGCACTGGTGTGACTCATGATTCTTGCAAGGGAATCTCAGGTTCACGCCAGACACTGGATGTGAGCATTACGTATAGAAATGAGGCTAATGTGCTTTTATCCGAAAGGTGTTTATATCAGCAGCTGCCCTTTGTCTCGTACAATAGGTTGTCCTGTACGTATTGATTGCTTATTTAAAGTTTGGGATTTGTTGAATGGGATGCGTTAGTGTAGCAGTCAGAACGCTGCACCACGAACCAGGCGGCCTGAGTTCGAATCATCAGGCTCATGACCCACACCAGTGACGATTATTTGAACCCGTCCTGCGCCTCCTTTAGGTTGACTCAGACTCAACTAAGTATCTGGTTTATACAATACCAGGAGCGTGGGTTTATTACTCGCTGTATGGTTCTATATTCGCCTGACCTACCAATCTGCGTTCAGTCTACAACATCCCAGACCTGCATTACATCCACCACATAAAGGAGTGTTGGTAGTGACGCGGCCTTACATCTGTTAAATGTTTAATGTCGTTTTACAAGCTTACAAATTGACAATATTTTTCATATACATCACGTTTCTTTTAGATTTTGCTTGCGTTTGCACTTTTTTTATATTGTGGTGCAGTATTTTGATCAAATGTCTTCGTTGCTAAAGAGATTTGTCCCGGTTGAATTCTCCCGTCTGATTATAAACGTATTGATTGAAATCCACTCGCGTGAGATGATTTGCTTCTGGCATCGAATCTCTCACTGTCACCTGCACACCGTTGTGTTTGTGATTTAAAGTATGTATAGAGGAGCGTATACTGTAACAGTCAATGTAGCGGACAGTCTTGGGCCGATTTCACGCTGCTGGTACTCATCAGTGAGCCTGTGGTTACACAGCGAACCCAAGTGTCTGACGTTGCTTAGGCGTTGTGAGCAACAGCCAACGCAAGCGCTATTGAATGTCACTTACATTTGGACCATCATCAATACCCGCTTAAGCCTGTGCAGAGTCACGGGGGGCCGGAGCCGGTCCCGGCAGACAGAGGGCGCAAGACAGGGCTATACCAGTACATCGCAGGGCACTGGGGGCAATTTTCACAGCAGGCCAATTAAGGTAGGCAGCACGGTGTCTTTGGACGATGGGAGTAAACTGGAGTACCCGACAAAAACCCACGCAGACATGAGGAGAGAACTCGCAAATTTCACACAGCCGGGAATGGAACCCGGGCCCTACTTGTTGTGAGATGGCAGCGCTGCTCAGTGCGCGACCAGCGCACCGCCTATATTGGAACCAGAGATTCCAATAAAGCAGTTCGGATCCTGCATGGGCTCACCCTACCTACCTGTCAGCTCACTCCGCTGGTCTCCGTCCTATCCCACTGCGCGCCACTCCACACTCTCTCCGACCTCTCACCACTCCCCTGCACGCTCTCTCCTACCTCTCCCTCCTCTCACCACTCCCCGCTCACTCCATTCCACTCCCCTTCACGCTCTCTCCTACCTCTGCCTCCTCTCACCACTCCCCGCTCACTCCATTCCACTCCCCTCCACGCTCTCTCATCCCACTCTACTCTCCTCTACGCTCTCTCCTACCGCCCCCCCCCTCATCCCACTCTACTCCCCTCCACGCTGTCTACTATCTTTCCCTTCTCAGCTCACTCCCCCTGTCTCTCTCCTCTCATCCCGCTCCACTCCCCTGCACCCTCTCTCCTACCTCTCCCTCCTCTCACCACTGCCCACTCATCTCACTGCACTCCCCTCCACGCTCTCTGCGACCTCTCTCTCCCCTCTCATGTCACGCGTGATGACCGTGAATGTTCTGTCTGCTGCCGGGCGCTGCAGTGCAATCACTGCCTGACACCCACCACGTGCACGAGTCGTGATGACATTATCATCACGACTCGTGATTAGCGGTGTCAGTTGATCTCTCGAGCTCATCTGCTGGATGCCTTCAGCGTGCGGGAGGCGAAACGTCGCGAAGGAGAGAGAAGGAACACGTTTGTTTAACAATTATTTCATTTGATGTCCTTCATTTATAGTCAGTATTGTACTGAATCTACTCTGATGTTGTTGACACGCGGTTCTCTCCACAGCTCTGTGCAGCGCGTTGTGAGAAATGCAATTATAATTATTTACACTCGACACGGTAATCCGGAAAAAAACCCAGCAGTGGAGAACAATTCTCGTACAACGAGCCGTAAAAGCCTACATCGGTACATAAATATAAGTTATAATACTAATAGAATTCTGAAATGTATCGATTTTTTTTCAGACAAACATTACTTGGTGTGACGTTGGCGCACACAAGATAATGCACTATACCATGACACTGGCTCTTGGCTCTGGCATTTTTCAGTGTCCGCCTAATCTCGCCAGACTCGGAGTGCAAGGATGGGACTCCTGTCCAACGCAGCGAACCGGGGTCAATTTAGACAGCAGGCCAATATAACCAACGCAGCATGTCATTAGACTGTGGAATGAAACCGGAGTACTCGGTGAAAACACAACGATAGAATAAGTTAAACTGCACGCAGAAAAGAAGCCCTGCCAGGAATCGAACCTGTGTCATTTTTGCTACTGGCTGCAGCACCGTGCCGCCCTACTCTGGAATTCTCATCTCATCTCATTGTCAGAAACCGCTTAGTCCTGTACAGGGTCGCGGTGAGCCGGAGCCTATCCCGGCAAACACAGGGCGCAAGGCAGGGATATACCCACGATATGCTCTTGAATTCTGCAGAATTAGAAATGCTGGTAATGATAATGAAGTCAGCAGAGGGCAGTACAGCTCTACTGAAACAACACCCGCTCTTGCAGGGTATCCGTTACAAAATACTTTTGCAAAATGCTTGCAAATAATATTCCCACGATCCCAGTTCTGTGAGCGGTAATTAATACTGCTTAACAGCCCCTTTGCGAGTCCACTGCTTTATTCAGACCTCGCTTCATCAAGCTGGGACCGTGTGCGGTTTGGACAAGTCGATTATCCAGGACCGAATCAGACACCAATCGTTCCTGATGTTGGCCGTGGCCAGGAATCGAACTCAGGTGGCCGAGTACCTGGCACAGCCCGGTAACCACCGCGCCACCTCGCGCAACCTCACCCCCTCCACCGCCGAGATGTTATGAGCAAATCGTTACCATTGTTAATTTCCTTGGACGTTAAGTAATTACGCTAAAAGACAAATAATTTAATTGCTATGCTGCCATTAATCTATGTAATGATTTTACGAAGATGTTGAACAATTTTAACCGATGACAGATGGAATGCGGCGCTGTGGATCGCAAACACAAGTTGTTCAATAAAACGGTCGCTGGCTGTGCACACTTGCGAGATTCGAAAAACCTCCCATTCAGACATGCTGTGGACATAGCAGTTCCGCGCTCCCATCTACAGTATTGTGTAACCTTACTATTTTTCAAAGTTGTCTCTGTGCATTTCATTTCCTTAAGCAATAACTGCCGCACAAACGCGCGTCGATTTTTTCCGGTAAATTACTTAAATCATTATGCGTTCTCCGATAAATTACTCTTCTAAAATTGGACCGTGGAGCTGGACAGCGAGAGAGAGAGTGGAGAAAAATCTGCTGATCTGGCTGGGGGGTTTTGTGCTGAATTTTGCCTTTTCCCTTCCAATGTGCTTTGTAGATTCATCGCAGGCTGGGCACAGTGGGTAATCCTGCTGCCTCACAGTAAGAATGTCCCGGGTTCGTTTCCCGGCTCAGGTGCCTTTCTGTGTGGAGTTTACCTCTTCTCTCCCAGTGCCCGCGTGGGTTTTTCCCAGGTAATCCGGTTTCCTCCCACCGTCCACTGACACGCTGCTGCCTCGGTTAATTGACCTACAGAATAAATTGGTCCCGCCTTGCGCCCTCTGTCTGCCGGGATAGGCTCTGGCCCCCCACGACCTGCACAGGATTAAGCGGGTATTAATAATGATGATCACAGGCTGCCGGTTTCTGTGTGCCATAGCATCGCTTGTCATTACAACACCGCACCGCACGTGCAACCCCTTTGCTAATCCACTGCTGGATGATTGCCTCATCTCGCCATGTGGGATCGTGCAAGTTATTTGACCATACCTCACCAAACTGCTCCAGCATGGCTTGGTGGATGAGGGGGTACATAAACGTGGGGGCATAGAAGTGCAGTACAACAGTGGATATTGCCATACTGTCTCGCATGCAGCCCCATGCTCAGCATGGAGCTGCATCGCGATCTGACCCTCTCCTAGGTCAACTCGGCATTAAATAAACGAGTACCTGTTACTATGGCAGACTTACGTGTTTCAGTGTTCCAACTGAAACACGTAAGTGGGGAGTTATCCACTGCCAGCATTTGTTGTAATTTTTGCCGAATGATAACCCGGTGATGCGATCGATGTGAATAGAGGTGACCCGGCTGACGTTCGAGAACGGTCCACAAGAGTGGATGTCACAGAACTAACTCTTGACATCCCTTCAAATGACGCATGGTCCACAGAGTTGGTGGGGGGGGGCAACACCTTCCCACACGCAAAACGGAGCGCACTGAACCCACCAGCCTGAGTTTGAGTCCGAGCCACGGCCACCATTCAGCAGAGTGGCATCGGAATCGGTTCACAAAGCAAGAGCGAGCACCGCGGTGACGTATCGTCAAACAAACCCATACGCTCACCGCAAGGCATGGGGAGACAAAGGATGATGCCTCAAGTGGAGGAGTTTAAGTATCTCGGGGTCTTGTTCACGAGTGAGGGAAAGATGGAGCGTGAGATTGACAGGCGGATCGGTGCAGCGTCCGCAATTATGCGGTCGGTGTACCGGACCGTCGTGGTGAAGAAGGAGCTGAGTCGAAAGGCGAAGCTCTCGATTTACCGGTCAATCTACGCTCCTACCCTCACCTATGGTCATGAACTTTGGGTAATGACCGAAAGGACAAGATCGCGGATACAAGCGGCCGAAATGAGTTTCCTCCGCAGGGTGGCTGGGCGCTCCCTTAGAGATAGGGTGAGAAGTTCGGTCACTCGGCGGGAGCTCGGAGTAGAGCCGCTGCTCCTTCACATCGAGAGGAGTCAGCTGAGATGGCTTGGGCATCTGATTCGGATGCCCCCTGGACGCCTCCCTAGGGAGGTGTTCCAGGCATGTCCCACCGGGAGGAGGCCCCGGGGAAGACCCAGGACACGCTGGAGAGACTATGTCTCTCAGCTGGCCTGGGAACGCCTCGGGGTCCCCCCGGAAGAGCTGGAGGAAGTGTCTGGGGTGAAGGAAGTCTGGGCATCGCTGCTTAGACTGCTGCCCCCGCGACCCGGCATCGGATAAAGCGGATGAAGATGGATGGATGGATGGATTACTTCAATCAAACGACGGACGGTGGTCGGGACTTAATGAAGCATTGCCAGTCAAACGAGGGGACACTTTCAACGACAGAGACATTCGCCGCAGAGATGGAGCGATGACATCAGCTTGCCCTGCCGTGACTTGACGGATTATTGAGTCGCAAGGCCGTGAGAGACGGCGAAAGCTTTGGAGATGATTTCATGCACGGGTGGATATATGGCTGATGATGATGATGATGATAGATGGTTGATGATGATCAGCGCTGACAGTGACGACCTTCAACGCCGCCGCGATTCATGCACGGCCGCGTGTGCCGTGGAGCCGGCGTGTCCGTGTGATCACCACCTGTTGACAGATGCGGTTTCGCTCTGCGGCTCATTGCGTTATGGTATTTGTGGTTCACCCTCCACACTAACACTGCCCCGACCGCCACCACTGGCGACAGCGGCGGCGGCTCGGAGAGCCGCACGATGCGGTGCAGTCATCGCCCTGTGCTCAGATCCTGAGACAATGAGAGGGCCTCGCACTGGGTGGCTTCGAGCATCGAACGCTTGCACCGGCGCAGTGGTGACACTTGTGCCTCACAACATGACGAGGCCTCAGTTTGACTCCCGATATTTTTATTCACTCCTAACTCAGGGCGCCTTCCTGCGTGGACTTTGCGTATTCTCTGCATGTCCGCGAGGCTTTTCACCCGGTACTCCGGTTTCCTCCCACAGTTCAAACACATGCTCATCTCATCTCATTGTCAGAAACCGCTTAGTCCTGTACAGCGCAAGGCAGGGATATACCGACGATGGGACGCCAGTCCATCCCGGGTACTGCGGGCAATTTAGTCTGCAAGCCAATTAACCTATGCAGCAGCATGTTTTTTGGACTGTGGGAGGAAACCGGAGTGCCCGGCGAAAACCCACGCGGACAAGGGGAGAGAACATGCAAACTCCACACAGAAAGGTACCCGAGCCGAGATTCGAACCCGGGACCTTCTTGCTGTGAGGCAACAGCGCTACCCACTGGGCCACCGTGCAGCCCTGCCTAAGCTAAACTGACCCTGCTCATAAAATTGCCCCCTGTGCTTCGCGATGGACTAGCGTCCCATTCTGTGTATAACCCTGCCCTGCACCCTGTGTCTGCCGGGATAGTCTCTGAGCTCACCGCGATCCTTCACAGCATGAATCGGGCACTGGCGATGAATGAATGTCATGAATGAACGTTGGCACGGCTGAAATCTTCTTGCAATGCAGACTGTACAGAAGCAGAGACTCAGGCGGCCTGTGTTTAACAAAGCCGCGGCAGCACTGCCGCAGTGCCAGACACGCTCGCACAGCGAGCAGTGCCAGACACGAGAAGATAATTGACATTGCGAGGCTGCTGGCAGCACTCCGACTAATTGGCTCTCAAATTGCGCCATCCCTTGTGAGCCCCCTATGGCCTTTTTGTTTGCCTCGCGAGTTGGAATTCTGTGCTCAGCGCCGCGCTGTTCTCTCGCGGCGTCGGTCGTTAAGCGATTCACGAGCAATGACTCCCAGCGTCGTTGCTCTCTGAACCCGTGGTTTGATTCACAACGCAGACGCTACGACCAGCGCGGCGCGGTGGCGCAGATTCTGAGTTCGATTCCCGGCTCGGGTGCCTTTCTGTGTGGAGTTTGCGGGTTCTCTCCTCGTGTTCGTGTGGGTTTTCGTCGGGTACTCCGGTTTCCTCCCACAGTCTAAAGACACGGCCGCTACTTTGGTCAATTGGCCTACTGAGTAAATTGCACGCAGTGCCCTGCGATGTACTGGCGTCATATCCTGGATATAGCCCAGCCTTGCCGCCGTTGTCTGCCGGGATAGGCCCCAGCCCCCGCGATCCTGTACAGTATTAAGTGGGTATTGATAATGATGATGATAACGCTACCAGCAACTGTGCCTACTACGATAACCCGGACTGAGATTGATTCTCGGCCACGGCTAACATCAGTGGCGAGTGATATCAGAATCGATCATACGCCCGCCACTCACGTTTACCAACCAGCGTGGTAAAGTATGGTCAAACAATTCCCGTAACTGACACGCTGTGACTCGGGACACACTTTAGAAAATTGTTCAAGTGTGCGTGTCGCTCCGATGGAATTTCCCCACGATTACTGCCAGCATTGCTAAAGCTTTTCAAATAAGGGTAAAGAGTGCATTAGCGATGCGTGCGTGGCCCGTCCATCCAAAGCGAGGGGGTCATGACAGCTGCCAGGAAGATGGTCCGATATGAGCCAACCCCGAGTTCGAAGGCGTTCCGCCGGAAGGAGCGTCTTGTGCCCAGATGAGACCCGGGCAGATTTTATCAAAGCGTTGTCCGAAGCTTTTATTCGCAAACATGCGAACGCAGTTTAAAACAAGGATTGGAGCCGCCATTCTCAACCGATGGGTCGCGACCCATCAGTGGGCTGCTAGCGCCACCTGGTGGTCCGGGGAGACCAAACCCACGTGGGGTAAATTGGCCATGAAATGCAAAAGGTTGAGAAGCCCTGCCTCTCGACAGCTCTGTCTCTCTGTAACCTCCCCACACCCACCCCACACTCGAATCTGCGCCTTAACGACAGCGGTGTTCAGCCACGTTTTGCGTTTATTACGAGAATTAAACCGACGGTGGAAAAGAATACTGAGAAAAGAAATGAACTTCACGATGCATAGATGGGTTAAGTAGGACAAGGCTTGGTAAGGGCGACCAGCCAGACAGACGGACAGCCAGCCGGACACACACACACACACAGCGAGACAGAACCGCTCAGCTGATTAAATTGGAGGCTCCCTCATTTCCATGCAGTCCCGCTAGGAGATGGCAGTCTCGTATAAAAGCACGGCCGATCGCTGCTCACTGCAGCACAGGCCGCCCCCGTCTCCTGCTGCTGCTCGGTGGTGCCCGTGCAGTTGGTGAGGCAGCACTGTGTGGATGTGGGAAACAGTTTCAGTCACATTGTTGTTACACAAGCGTGGTTCGAATCGGTTTGTCCAGCTTAACATTGATTGGTATTACGTAAGTATCGATTCGTAACGGATGAGCGGTACGGTACCCAGATTAGTTCATTGGAATGTAGATCTTCTTTTCCTTAGAAGTAATAATAATAATTGCACTAACAGAGCGAGCCTATTCCGGCAGGCACAAGGCGAAAGGCGGGGCTATACCAGTGGTGTAACGCTAGTACACTTTAGGCCACTATTTTCGGGCAACATACGCAGCCGGCCAATTCACCTCGGCAACAGCGTGTCTTTGGGCAGTGGGAGGAAACCCAAGTACCCGGCGAAAACCCCACGGTGATAACAGAAAGGCAGCACCCGAGCCGGGAACCGAACCCGAGTCATCCTTGCTGTAAGGCAGCAGCGCTGCTCCCTGCGTAACCACCGCGCCGCCCCAGCAATGTAACTCAGTATTTCATGTCATAGGATTTAAGCTGCGGACCTGAGCTCGACTCCCGGCCACTGCTGTTATAATAACATTGGTGATATCTGCACGGGGCGCTGAGGTTTCACGACCACGCAGCGTCACCAACCCGCGTTGACGAGCGTGGTGAAGTATGGTCAAACAACCTTCGCGGCTCGAGGGTGCGGCCTCCGTCACTGAGCAGCGCGTTGATTGACAGAGCCAAGCCACACATTGACGGGCACACGCCGCTGACTGGGCAGGAGGCAAGGACGACTGTGACGCGACTAGGAGGAGGAGGAAGAGGAGGGGAGGGGGGGTTCCAGTCTGCAGGGCACGCAGGAGAAAGGAGGCTCACAGGTGAGCGAGCGAGCGGGCGGGCAGACAGCCGAGAGGAACGAGCGCGCACAGGTATGTAGGTGTGTGTACCTGCGTGTGCGTGCGTGCGTGTTGGGAGCGGTGGCTCAGCGGTTAGCGCACTGGACTGCAAACCCGACGACCAGACTTGGAATCCCGCTGAAGACCAAGACCAGTGGAGATTTTCTGAACCGTTCTTGGGCCTCCCCTACGTTGACTCAGCCTCAAATGAGTGCCTAGTGCGATATGTAAACAAATGTCACTAGGGAGACAAAGGCGGCTGGTCGTGGTGCTGGCCACCCACATTCTCGTCTACCGTGCTAGCCTTAATAGGATTTCGCTAACAGCTCTTGACCCTACAGTCTGTTAAGCCGATACATATACGTAGGGATCTCTATCTGTAGTAGGAAGCGGTGGTGCAGCGATTACTGCGCCGCACTACGAACCAGGCGCCCGAGTTTGAGTCCCGCGCACGGCCACCACCAACACCAGTGGAGATTTTCCGAACCGGTCCAGGGCCTCCCCGAGGTCGATTCAACTGAAATGAGTAACTGGTGCCGGGTGTAAACATTACCAGTGGGGAGACAAAGGCGGCCGAGCGTGGTGCTGACCATCCACCCCCTCGTGTGCGGTGTCGACCTTCACAGGCATTGCTCGCGATTAGCACCTGACCCTGCAGTCTGCTGAGGCTATACGGGGGATCTTTATCTCTGTGTGTGGGTGTGTGTGTCTGGGCATCTTCGCTGAGATTTCAATATAAGCATGTATGCGGTGGTGTAGTGATTAGAGCGCTGCCCTCCGACCCGGGCGAGCAGAGTTCGATTCCCTTTCACAACCAACACCAATCCTCCAATCAGTGCCTGGTACAGTGTGTAAACCGCCAATGGGGAGACAAAGGCGGCCGGCCGTGGTGCAAACCGCACTTGTGCCAAGAGCCAGTAGAAGGGTTACGGGGATCTGTGTACTGTATTTGTATAGCCGTACACTACACGTATACAGTATATGTTAGTCGAGGTGTATGTAGTTCATGTGTCAGGCGGCGTGGTTGCGAAGTGAGTGGCGCTGCCGTCTCAGAGTAAGACCACCCGGGTTCGATTCCAGGCTCGGGTGCAGACTTTCTGTGTGGAGTTTGCGTCTCTCGCTCTGTCCCGGTGTCCTCGTTGGTTTTCGCCAGGTACTCCGGTTTCATACCACCGTCGAAAGACAATGCTGCTGTTTTCTCGGTTAATTGACCTACCGACTAAATGTCCCCCCATGCCCTGCATTCTGGGTATAGCCCTGCCTCGCGTCCTGTGTCTGCGAGATTGTAGGCTACGGTCCCTGTCGACCTTGACAGCATTATGCGGATACTATTCGTGATGATTTATCACAGTCTGCAAATCTAAGTCTATGCCTGTACGTGTGTAGTACTGGCCACCCACCCCGCCGTGTGCCATGCCGACCTTCGTAGATGTTACTCGCTAACAGCACTTACCCTTACAGTCGGTTGAGGCTACACAGGGGAACTTTGCTTTTGTCTTTGTAGGTGGAGGAGCTTCCACCTCCTCGGACAAGGATGTCAGCGGCCCTGGAGCAGCTCCTGCTTCCTTTGCTGCTGCTGCTGTGGCTGACAGCAGGGCGCCACGTGTCGGCCGCCCAGCAGCAGCAGCCGTGTTACGAGGGCTCCCTGCAGCAGAGGCAGCGCGCCGCCACCGTGGTGCTCACGGGCACCGTGGAGGACTTCTTCAACGAGAGGCCCCAGCAGCGAACCGTCGGCTGCAGGGTGAGCCGTGGTTCCGCGCTCTCTGAGTCTGTTGTCTGGTGTAAGGACGAGCGTGGCCCCCTTGAGAGATGAGGAGGGAAGGTCTGCTGTGGCACCAAGACGAGCGTGGCCTCTCTCGAGAGAGAGAGAGATGAGAATGGAGGAATGTCTGCTGTGCGTGGTGTCAGAATTGTGGTGCTGGTGTGACGGCAGCAGTGCGTTCAGGAGGTCTCAATGTCAAGGTCTTTATCCCCACCAATTCACTATCGCCTCTACCCTGAAACTCGAATTGTGCGCAGCGCCATCATCGCGAGGCGTTGCTCATCGGGCGCTGTACAACGACTCCTCTCATCGTTTATTGTCTGCCAGCCAGCCAGCCAGCACGTACGGGCTTCAGCAGAGTGCAGGCTACAGTATACAGAGGTGAAAGTAAGCCGGCACGGTCTGATACTGCGTACCGGTAACAACGTGGCCAAAGCATGCAGGACAGAGATACAGTATAGGGGGGGAGGGGGTTGCAATACGACCGGTAATATAGTTTAAGTTACCCTCACAACTGATTTTATGGCCCATACACAGGCCATAGATTGAGTTGCACAGCCAGAGGCGCATTACTGTGCTTGGCTTGTCCTCAATGTACAGTATGTCTGTGTGTCTCTATGGCTCTGTGTCTCGACGTATTCTGAGTGTGAATTTCTCAGGGTTGACCCTGTGGGTCATGGTTTGAGTTGTATGATCACAGTCGCGCGACCTCGGGCTTGGGTCTTTCATTGTCCATTCGTCAAGGAGATGCCGCGCGTCGGCCCTCTGTGGTCCAGGTGTGCGGTGCGTGCTTCCAGGAATGTCATTGCGAGGACGAGCGCGATGTTTGTTTGTTTGCTCTGTGAGCCACGGGGCAACCCTTTGTTGTGCGCGCGCGCACACCTGGGACTCCCGATTTGGCGCTGATCACTCGCTCTCAGTCACTCATCTATGGCGGCCACTGCCCTCACTATTCACGTGAACTCTGCCATTCCTCCGTAGCGCAGACGCGGTGTGCGCGGACGAGGCTTCGGTCCTTGTTCGACCACCACACTGCAGGTCACAAAGAACAAATTGTAAGGTCCAAGTGCAGTTAGCGATCACATGTAAAGGCCAGAATGGGACACGCCTTTGTCTCACCAATATCGATATTATACACCACAGCCGGTACTAATTTCTGGCCGAGTCGACCTAGCGGAGGCGTATGACCGGTTTAGAAAATCACCACTAACTGCTACGCCACCGTTCCTTACCTGAACACGCATCCCCACACATACACAAACCTACCTTTGGCTCAAGCGCGGACCTGTCAGCTCTGGCTTATATGGAATCTGGGCGGGGGTGAAAGTGACTTGGATTTCTTACCGATGCGGTCACATCGTGACCCCCTTCGTACGCGTACCGTACTGAATCCCGGTGCGCCGTCGCGGACCATACCGGCTTACTTCCACCTCTTGATTCGTTGCTTCATCAATCTGAGACCCCCTTGAAGTGCGTGACTCCCCTGCACGCCGTCTTGGTTCCCCAGCGCCGCATGCAGCCCCGTTTGGTTTGAGGTTCGGTCACGTTTATTAGGCCCGCTGGGGTGAGCGTTGCGATCGTTCTTGTGACTCGTCGGGGTGACAGTCCGCTTCGAGCGGCACACGGGCCGTGTTCCGCAGGAGGCACAGCAATGAAGCGTTCGACCCACGGTTGACAATGAGTGGCGATTGAGATCTAAACCGAGCATTATTATTATTATTAAATAACGCGCCGTCAGTCAAACTGGACACCGCATCTCGGTGAGAGGGGGCAATGCGCGTGTGGTTGGTTGGGATTAATGCCGCCACTGCCACGTGGCCGCTGGCCTCGAGCGCAATCCAGGCAGCGTCGATCCCCGTGACCTCGAGGTCCGCTCCACCTCCGCGCTCACTCAACGGTCATCTGGCGTCGCGTGTCGCCGCGGCGCCGCCCACAAACGTGATCCGTTAGCGGAGAGCGCAGCGGCGTCTCCCGGTCGTGCGAATCATGAGTTCATCCCCAAGCCAGGGTTGGCACTCGACAGCCACCGGCAGTTGTGGCAGTGGTGGTGGCGGTCGTGATTGCGGTCGTGATTGCGATGGGGGTGGCGGTGGCGTTACTCTTTGACAGAGGCACAGTAGAATGGATGTGCATCGCCTGAGTGCTAATTGCAGCCTCCCACAAGCTGACGAATGACACTTGCGTTGGCACACCGGTGTGGCAATTAGCGTCCAACGTCCTTTATTTAAGCAGGTGAAAGGGCTGATGAGAAACCAATTAACAATTAACGCTACACCAGCCAGCGCTACTCTGACCACGTGGAGTGTGAAGAGATGCTCGTGTTCAGCTAACAGCCCTGAGCCAGCGTTGAAACTTCCACATTGCTGTGGCAGAGCCGAGTCCCTCTAAGGAGTAAACCGAGGCTATGTGCCTCAAGTAGAAACATCTGCCAGCTGTGTGTGTGGGGTAGCTATTAGCATTCTGCTCGACGAACCCGCAGAGCCGAGTTCGATTTCCTTTCACAGCCAACACCAGTGGCGGTAGTGTGAACCGATCCTGGACCTCCCCTAGCTCGACTCAGCCCGAAATGAGTACAGCGTGCAAATATTGCCACTAGGGAGACAAAGGCGGTCATGAGTAATGCGAGCCACCAACCCCAATCATGGTCTGTGCCGGCGTCATCAACATTATCAATACCCGCTTAATCCTCTGCATGGTCGTGGGGGGCTGGAGCCTATCCTGGCAGACAAAGGGGGGGGAGGGCAGACACGAACCCGGGACCTTCTTGCTGTGAGGCTACAGCGCTACTGACTGTCACTGCGCCGGCGTTCACGGCGGAATTCATTCACTTTCACACTCTCTCCCACCGCCACTGTGAACTTGCCATTCCCCCCCCCCGAGCGAACTTCGAGGCTGTTCCTTGTGAGGAGCGTGTGCTCCGGGCTCTGTGTGCACAGGTGAGGGCCCGAATGGCAGCAGAGCAGGACAAACATGGGAAATATTTCTTTCTGCGGTGAGAAGGGGAGGAAATGTGTCCGGTCGACCTTGACGCCCTCCCTACCTCCGCGGGAGCCAACGGCAAACTCGCGTACGGAGTGCCTTGCCGTGCCTCTTGGGCGACGAGGCGTCAATGGAAACATCCGCGCCTCCTCACAGCAGGAAGGTTCTGCCCGAGGTGGTTCGATTTCTGCCCCGGGCACCTTTCTGCGTGGAGTTTGGGTGTTCTTCCACTGTTCTGCGTGGATTTCCTCCGAATTCTCCGGTTTCCTCCCACCAATAAAAAAAACACTCGAAGTAATTAGCCCATACCATCATAAAATATATCTATAGAGTGTCTGGTGGGTTTCTGGCTGTCAGAATGCTGCCGCCTCCCCAACCTCTCCTTCCTGAAGCGTTCTTGGGCTCCGAGGTGAAAAGGGCTTCTGAGTGAAAAGCGCTTCTATGTAAATGTAATGATGTAGGTTTTCACGGCTCGATGTATGAGCATTGTTCTCAAGAGCTGCTCTTTCAGGATAGCCGTGTCGGAGGACAGACGAGGAACGCTCGCCACATCTGAAAGAGCCGCTCTTGTGACCAATTCTCAGACAAAAGGCTGTAAATTATTATATATTTTATTAACACGTGCTCAGGAATGTCTTGCTACAGTGCAGCTCTCTGTAGCGTGCAGTTGTCTCCATCACATTTCTAAACAGGAGTGGGTTTTTTTGTAACTTGCCACAGCACTGTAGAGGTGAATACAGTGTAGGTCCCTTACGGTAAAATGACAGCGTAATGTTGCACATCGGCGGAAACACGTGTGATGATTGTGACCATCGTTATTTAGATTGCAGTAGCGTAACGAGCCAGCAGTGTTATGTTACGCACATCACAGGGAACATTTCCTCTGATTCTGTAATCTGTATGTAATCGAGCCAGTGCTTGTACGTATAAATGTATGTCCGCACTCGCGGTACTGGGCTCGATTCCTTCATAAGCTCTCATTCGATCTGCACCACACCGAGACCATTATGTCTTGTTTCAGCTTGACTTCCCACGAATTGATTGCTGTTGTGGAACTTTAACACTTTCAGCTTTGAATTCCCACTTTTGCACCAGTACCTTGGACCCACTAAAGCACTCTTCCACCTTAATCATGGCGTCAAAAGAACGCGTTACATACTTGGAACAAGATCCCCCGTCGGGTGGGTACTCTGCTAATAATAATTTCAACTGATGGATGAGGGCCTTCCCATGCAATGTCATTGACGGGGGTCGGTGTGGCCATACCTCACCGCACTGGTCTGTGCGGGTTGGTGGAGGCCTGTGGGAATGCGAGGGTAGTTACCGGTGGTCACCGACCCCACGGGCCACTGACGCCACGGCCGTGCGTCGCGGTCGAACACAGGTGCAGAGGCCTGCACCGTGCAGCGCTAACCGCATCCCTCTACACACGTCCTACAAACTCGTCTTAATGCACAGCCTTTGCCACACGGCTTTTAAAACCAGACTTTAAATTTACCGTGGCGGTGTTTACGCCGTGAGAGCAAAGGGTTTTTGTCCTCTGTAAGGTTTTGCTAAAAATATGTCGTAAACTACTGAGCCACTCTTTACAACGCCCGCTTACAAAACATTCCTGGGGAAAGCGAGAGGCGATAAGTTCGTCTCCCCTCTGGCAAAACCAACCGAGCAACGGAAGCGAAATGTACTCATTCTTCTGTTTGGAGCAGTCGGTAGTTTGTATATTTATTTACTTATTTAAAAAGGGATCGTTTTGCGTACTTGGGCCTCGGGCGGGCCGAGCAAGTCTCGGGGTGGGGGGGACACAGGTCGCATAGTAGGAATTTTTGGGTGGGTGTGTGTTTAAAAAGAGAAAAAACCGCCAAGTTTTAAGTAAGTGACAATTTAATTATCATATAATACAATATAATGAGGGGTCATCTAGCTGACCGTAAATTTTACCGCATCGGCGGGCGCTGCACAGCAAGTCATATAACGCCGGCAGGGCGTCGATAGCACAGACGGCTGGGGGACAGGAGTTCTATAATATGGGGGAAGCTGAGGAGACGGCGCAACCCTCCCACTGGGCCGTGGTGCCGTGGTGCCATCAGTGCCTCACAGAATGATGATCTGCCTGAGCCAGTTTGCTTCCCTCCTTGGGCACCGTTCTGAGTTTGTGTGTTTTCCCCCTCTCATGTGTCGAGTCTCCAATTTCCTCCCACAACTAATAAAACCATTAATTGGCTGATGCCATCATAAGCTATAGCACGCAGTGTCTCTGGCAGGTTGGCGCCGGCTGCCCACGTGGCTGACTCCTGCCCACCTCTCCGCGGTTTTCTGCGAGCGCCTCGGGACACTCCGGGTGAAGAGTCCCAGAAAAATGTAACGAATAATTAAGTTCATGTGCCAGCAGAGCGGGCATCGTGATACGAGGGCCAACCGCCTATTGACCCGCACCGCTGCCCGTGCCCGCCCGTGCCCGCAGATCCGCGTGTGGCGCTTCATCAAGGGCCGCGAGCTGCTGCCGGCCGCCGTGACGGGGGCCGAGCGGCCGCGCGTCAGCGTCGAAGGCTTCGGGGCCGGCGCCGCCGTGTGCGACGCGCGCGTCTCTCCCGGCGACACGCGCATCTTCCTGCTGGCGCTGGGGCCCGGCGGGGCGCTCTCGCTGGCGTCCAGCGTCATCCGCGTCAGCATGGCCAACCTGGAGGCCCTGGAGAACAGCCTGGGTAGGTGGCGCGGCGAGTTTCGGCGTGCGCCTCCCGGGAGCGAACGGAAGCAGCCGTGTCTTGCGTGGCGACGATTGTTGTTGTTGTTGTTGGAGGAGTGAACGCCTGGCGTCCAGGTTGGTGCGGGTTAAGCGGGTTGCCCCTACAATGCACGGTGATATTCGAGCGGCATTTGACAGCGAAATGTCCTGGCCGACACCAATCTCTTTTAGTCGGAAGGTCTTCGGATTGTTGTGCCCGTGACGAACCAGACACTATTCTGTGCGAGTGGAACTTGTGTTTGTAACTGGAGAAATGTGAAAACTAAAGCGGCGCAGTCCGATTCGTTTGACTGGCAGGGCAAGGTTAGTGAGTTGTCAACACTGATTAAAGTAATTCTCTTCCCACGGAGTGTGACGCTAAGCAAATAGCAGAGCAAGCAAAGCCAGCTACCAGTTTATAATACGATTCTACAGTTTGCTTTGTTTAATACAGTGGGGAATCTCTTAAAGTAGCGGTAGTGACAATAAAACCCCATGCCATATAAGAGGAAACAAAATCTGTTGGGATGCCGAAGGTCGTTGAATCTGCCGAGGACTCGCGAACTGACCGGACGCGATCCTCAGTGACGATTCAGAGATCCCACCCGACACGCGGCCGTCGTCTGCGGGGTAACCCGGAGAGAGGGCAGCTCTCATGGGCTCTAATCACGGCCACGGGGGCTTGACCCCGCGCGACCTTCGGGTTTTTAAGATCGGATTTCCAGTGCGCGTGTGCGTGTCTGTAGGAGCAGTGGTGCAGTGGTTAGCGCGCTGCGCTATGAACCCGGCTCGTAACATTTATGTGAAGCGATCCTGGGCCTCCCCGAGGTCGTGTCGGCCTTAAATGAGTTGCTTGTACTGTGTCTGAACATCGCCACTGGGGAGACAAAGGCGGCTGGTTGTGATGTTGGCCACCCCCTCCCTCTGCGCGCTCTGCCAGCCTTCCTCACAGGCCCTCCTCTCTGGCTACGGGACTTTCCCCAGCAGCCTGCGCAGGCTACACGGGGGATCTTTATCTTTACCTCCCACGGGGGCGGTTGAGCGGCTAATTTAATTCAGCGCTTGCGACGTGAACGGCGGTATTTTTCTTGTCCCAGAATGGGGCTCAATTAGGCGAGGATCAATTTCACAAATGGGTTCTGTTCCGTTAGTTACTGCCATAGCCCCCGCCCCCCGCCGCCCCCCCAGGGACCTTACGGGAAACTCGGTTTATATCTCTCCTTGTGGACAAAACTAAGAAAAAAAGAATGGGCCCTGGGGGACAGCGTGAATCTATAATGTATATTTAATGGAGCAAGTGTTGTGATGTCCGTCTCTATGTATTGGAGCAAGCGATTGTGTGTACGTATGGCCGAACTGGCGCAGAGGGTTTAAGTCATTCAGCCTTCATAAGCGCAAATTTAGTCGGCACAATACCAAGGCTGTTATGTGTTATGTTAGCTTTAGTGGCCACTTTTATCAATTGCTCCTCTGAAACTTTAAACACTTTAAAGCTTAAATTCACACTTTGCACTCGCACCGATCAACCCTCTTAAGCGCTTTATTCCATTTAGCCTTCAGAGACTGTAGAGTCAAGTGCCGTTAGGAAGCACCTATGAAGGTCGACGTGACCAAGGTCACCCGTAGGACGGGCACTCTGCGAATTGCGATTAAATACCAGCGCGATGGAGGCCGCGACTGAGCGACCGCCGCCAAGCATGGCGATGACCGACGCCCGTCTCGCCATGCGAATGTGGGTAGAGCCACGTAACCCCCCCTCCTCCTCTTCCTTCTTTTACTCGTTCACACGGTAGTCATTATTATTATTTAGGGGTCATTGGGGCACGCCGGGATGGGGCGGTTCACACGGCGGGTCGCGCGGGGTCACCGCTGGTTGCGAAGCTTTCGCGGTTCGAGCCGGGCGGCCGCCCCGGTTAATGCTGCGCGCACACGTGTGTTAGCCGTGACGATACCACGTGCCCCGCCATCAGCAGCATCCCGTGACACTGGCTGACGTTAAGTCGGTACACATGTGTGCTACGCACAAATATATATAAAACACGTGACGCATGTAACTTTAACGTATCAATTCTCACGGCTCGATTTAGGAAAATTGCTCTCAAGAGCTCCTCTTTCAGGATATCCGTGTCGCACGAGAAAGGAGGAGTGCTCGACACGGCTATGCCGAACGAACACCTCTCGAGCACTATTCTCGTGACGAAGAATCGACATAACAGTATCGCCCACAAACCCCTGCTGTGTCAGAGTGGGGAGAGTGGAGAGTGGGAGTGGAGAGAGTGGAGAGAGTGGGGAGAGTGGGAGAGTGGGGAGAGTGGGAGAGGGGAGAGTGGGAGTGGAATAATCGACATGGCAGCATCGCCCACAAACCCTTGCTGTGTGGGAGTGGGGAGAGTAGGAAAGTGGGAGAGTGAGAGAGTGGGAGAGTGAGAGAGTGGGAGAGTAAGAGTGGGGAGAGTGGGATAATGGAAGAGTGGGAGTGGGAGAGTGGGAGAGTAGGGAGAGTTGGGAGAGTGGGAGTGGGGAGACGGGGGGAGAGTGGGGAGAGTGGGAGAGGGGAGAGTGGGGGTGGAATACTCGACATGGCAGCATCGCCCACACCCCTGCTGGCAATCTGACAGCCGCTCGCAGGCACCAGTGAGCAAGAAGGCACGGTGACGCCAGGTCAACTCTCCTCCACCTCCTCCTTCTGCTCACGGCCCACCACGACAACCCGAGTGTGGTGTAACGATGACCAGGGGGATCACACAGCCCTGGGGGATGCTTGAGCCATGACCCTGCCCTCGGGGCAGAGAGCGCAAGGGAGCCGTGGCAGAGCGAGAAGTTAAATTGTTACCTTCGTCCTGTGTCAAGGTGAACAAAGCATCTGCGCGCTCCGTTGTTGTTCTTATTCAGTTGTCGCGCACCTTGACGACTGGCTTGTGTCCCAGGATGACGCGTTCTTGTCTCACAAACACGCACATATACCCACGCACCAAGACAAACGTGCCCCGTGTAGCCTGCAATAGACTGTTGGACAATTCCTGTCGGAGGAGAGCGCCTACGAAGGCCGGCAAGGCACATGAGCGGGTCAGTGGCCAGCACCACGCTCCGCTGCCTTCGTCACCCGAGCGAGTTGCGCAATGCACCAGGTCTCTCGTTTGAGGCTGAGTTGACCTAGGGGAGGGCCAGAACTGGTTCAATATTCGCCACTGTGAGAAGTGATCGTGAGCGGGGAATTTGAACCTGGGTCGCCCGATTGATCACTCGCCGAGCCGTCACCGCTCCGATGCGCACGCACTCCACGCACTCCACGCACGCACTCCACGCACGCACTCCACGCACGCACTCCACGCACAGACACGCACTCACTCCACGCACTCACTCCACGCACTCCACGCACGCACTCCACGCACAGAAACGCACGCACTCCACGCACGCACTCCACGCACTCCACGCACAGACACGCACGCACTCCACGCACGCACAGACACGCGCGCGCTTAAGCTCAGCAGCCTGCCGAGTCAAACCAGGTCGTCCTCCGTCTCGTTCTTTTATTTGTCGAGAACCGGACCCGACGGAGTTCAGTTGATTTGCGTTGCTTCGTCTTCGCATCGGCGGAGCCACGCGTGACAGCGCCGGTCCCCAGCTCGCCGGCGCTTCCTCCCCGTACGCGACGAGCTGCGAGCCACCCCCAATAAGCGGGGGGGGGGGGCTGACCCCTCCTATGAGACGAATGCGTGTTCTCCCCCGTGGGTTCTGTCTCGCTTCTCCGATTCGCTCCCGTCACTGCAATTGGTCGATAACATCACAATACATAGGACGCAGTGTCTGGGAAATATTGGCGTCGGCTAACCGCACGCGTGCCTTCCCCCTCTGCCTGTTTGCGGTTTCTTCTGCCACTGAGTCGTTCTCTCGACAACACTGAACGAATATGCGCGGCCCATTATGAATTCTAAATGAATATTCTCACAACGAAAGTTATTCTTATGTTTCATATAACTTTAACACAAACTCTGATAATTATCTGATTGTCCACCGCGGGGTGACCTCGAACGTGAATTTGCGAAGCGGTGATGCCCTCCCAGTGAAGCCACCGTGATCCTGATGGGTTTCAGAGCCACCCCACGTGTTCCCTGCTCCAGGATCACAGATGCCCTGCGTTCGTTAGACGCGTCATCTCATTTGAATGTCGTTGAAAGCAGCGAGTCAGTTGGCTAACACCACGAGCGGGGTTCGCAGAATAAAGTACGTGTTATATACATACATCTCCCGTGGCCACGTGGGTTTTTACTTGGTACTCCGGTTTCCTCGCATCATCCTAATACACGCGGCTACTGCTTAGGTTCACTGAATTCACTTGGTGCCCTGTGATAGACTGGCGTCCAAGCATGGGCAAAGACCTGCTTTCTGCCCTCTGTCTCCAGGGATAAGCTCCAGCCCCCCGTGACCCTGTACAGGATTAAGCAGCTACTGATAACGATAACGAGATATAAATACTCTCACGGGGTGGAACGGTGGCACAGCGGTTAGCGCACTGCTGTACGAACCAGGCTACCTAAGTTCGAATCCCGCTGAGGGCTAACGTCAGCGGCGAGCGGATTCCGAACCGGCGTGTCGCTGCCTCCCTCGCTTCACCAACTCCACACTGGACCAGCATGGTGAAGTATGGTCAAGCAAGTCCGGGGAGGCCTTCGTCCATTAGTGGATGGGCAAGAGTGCTTTAAATTCCTCTCTTTCGTGTAACCGTCATGGGCGCTGCGTGCGGCGTGTGGGGGACGTTAATGAAAGTGTTAGTCTCAAACCAACGCGCGGGAGCGCTATGCCAGCGGACGTTTTAGCTGAGCCCGAGCGAGTCGACGGTAATCGCCCCGCGTTGGAACCGCAGCAGCACGGCGCCACAATTCAAACGCATCTCACGGCGCTGTACGAAACGCTCCACATCGCGTGCATCGATTATTAATATTACAACATCATCAGTCACGCAGAGACTCGCAGAATACCGTATGATTGTACTTGTGTGGGTCGCAAGCTAACCGGATCTTTTTCAGTTTCCTCCGACGATTAAATAAAACACCACTCGTTAATTAATGGGCTGCAAACAATGATATATAGAACGCAGTGTCTGGTAGTTTGGCGCCAGCGGACCGCATGCCTACCTGCCCCCACCACCTCCTCCCTTTCCAACATCGCTTTGAAATCTCCGGGTGAAAGGCGTTACTGCAGAGCTGTGCGAAATCAATTCAGGGCACGGGACGGCCTTCATCCAGCAGTAGATAGAGCTGCAGACAAGCGCCGTGCGTGTAACGTGCGTGTACCGCGGGGTGGCGCGACGGCCTCCTCTTGGGAATGACGCCACGGGCTCGGCGCGCTGACCCGGCGAGTTCAGCAGGGTTCCGCCCGCCGCTGGGCATGGGACGCGAGCGCCCGGTGCGAGCCCGGGCTTGAATGCCGAGGCAGCCGCGTGGAGTAAAAACCTCGATGGGGCGGCGCGCTTGGAAACGTCCCGCGCGCAGTGAGTGGCGTCGCGGCCTCGCGGCAAAACGGCGCCCCGGTTCCATTCCCGACTCGGGTGGCTTTCTGTGTGGAGATTGCACGTTGTCTCCGTGGCCACGCGAGTGTTCGACGGGTACTCCTGTTTCCCCCCAGAGTCCAAAGACATGCTGCTGCCTAGGTTTAATTGGCCTGCTCGCAAAGTTATCCCTGGTGCCTTACAATGGATTGGCGTCCCGTTATGGATATAGCCCTGCCTTGTGCCCTGTGTCTGCCGGGATAGGTTCACTATGACCCTGTATAGGATTACGCCAATGCGTTTTAAAGAAAGGCAATCACTGAAAACTGGGCCAGCGGCTACGGAGTCTGGGCCTCCACCACGGAATGTTCAACCCTTTGGCCACAACCAAGTTGACTCTGCGTAGCGGGACATCATCTCTGCATCACTGCCCCCCAACACAGCGGCACTGCTGGCACCCCGCCCCCCTAGGTCCGAGAGGAACTGGTTTGGGAGCTGGCATCGCCTGAGACTTCTCGCTCATTCGCTCGAGAAACTTATTGCGCGACTGGAGAAAAAAAAAAACTGCTTCACCGCGAATCTCGACACCACGCGGATCTGATCTCGATCCCGAGTGCTGGAACCACCTGCCCGGGTTTTACTCATCGCATGTTTTCCGTCCATTGCCGTCGAGATATGCGGCCGATAGTGAGTGCGGCGTGGGCTCTTGTGACAGAATCGCAGCTCGGTGATGATAGCACTCGGAATGCAGAGCGGATAACATCGAGCCCAGCCTCCTCGTGTCCCGAGCCCCCGCCAACGAATTCCTGGCATCCTGCGATGTCACCCAATCGTACAGAGACTCGGAACGCACCTTCTCTTTAAATGTTCAACTTCCGCGAAGCGACAGAGACGGGTATGTGGTGGAGACGTCGTGCTCATTGTTTTTTTCATTCGCAGTCAGTCCACGCTTAATCTTGTAGAGCAGGGGTCCTCAAACTTT